>ML810617.1:63997-83712 GCA_009831015.1 Picea engelmannii | reverse complement strand
ACAAGGTTGAGTAGGTCTATTAGTTCCTGGAATTTTATGCTTCTTGTTCCAAGTGTTTCTTCCCTCCTATTTTTTCCTCAAGTGTGAGGATCATGTTGAGATCTCCTCTGACTATCCATCGCTTATGTTCAACAAGAGAGCCTAGATAAGACAAAATTTTGAGGAAGAGGTCCTTGTCCTAGCAGTTTTTTGGGCCATAAGCATTGGTGATCAAACCATCTTTGTCTGAGCCAATAGCTTGGTAATGAGAATCACTGTAGTGGGGTTCCAAAGTATAGCTAGTCCCCCTGTCACACCTTTCGAATCCAAATGAAAAATGTTGCAGCGTCGCCGACCTTTTTTGAGTAAGTCCTCAACGATTTGTCCCGCACACTTTGTTTCTTGTAGCAAGAGAATGTCCAAGTCTTCAGTTTTTAGAGAATCCTCTGTTTGGATCTCCCATTTAGACCTATGATGTTCTAGGTTATGATTTTCATTATAAACAGTTCGGTGGGTGGGAAAAAGAGCTCTCTAAGAGTCGTTGTATCTGCCCTGAATTGATCATGTAGTTCCCTGCCTCTTTTATTAGTTGGTGCGTTGATTTTCGCCCTCGCCTTCGGTTTTCTTTAGGGATCTTTCGGGGATCTGGGTTTGGATCTACGTTGATGCCAAATCTAGAGGTATCCCCCACTGTGGTGTCGAGAAAGACCTTGTGAAATTTCCTGAGTTGATATTCCAGTATTGTTTTGAGGTCCTTTTTGTTGAGTGTTTCTTCTAGCTTGTCTAGATCAATGTCAGCGATATCTTGCTCGTCCATTTCCATTACAGTATCTTCTTCCATTTCTAGGCCTTTCCTTGGATTTGAGGGTGCATGGGGATCTGCAATGCTGATGTGTATTGGGTTTGCTTGCCGATGTTTCTTTTCTTTTCTTTTGTTGTTTCCTTGATTTGTTTCTTGATGGGGCTTTTCAACCTCTTCTGCCCCTAGAAGCTGGTTGAGGGCTTCAAAAGAGTTGTTGTTTGAGTTCCTTTGTCCACCATTATTGTTGGGTTTTTCTGTGCTTGTCTTTTACGGTTTTGAACCTGCGTGAATCTGTCCATTGGTTTCTCCTCAACTTCTGGTTTGGTTGGACCATGGAGAGGGAAATCCATGAAGCGATGCCCATGTTCATGGCATTTCCGACAACGAAATGGGATATGTTCATAATATATGGTTTGGGCCCATTCCTCATCCTGATATTCCAAGGTTACTGAACCAGGTAGAGCTTTTGAGATATTCATATAAACACATATCCTTGCATAAGATGTGTATTTTCTTTGCTTGGTGGCCTCTAAGGACTTGACATGTTTGCCGAGGGTATTGCCAATACCCATTAAAATTTCCTCTAACCAGAACTCTTGAGGCAGGGAATAAAGATGAATCCATACCGAGGCATAGGAAAAACCTTCCTTTTCGGGGCATAAGCGGTCCGTCTAGAAGCACAAGTACAAACCCACTGAGTTGTATAAGTATGGTCTGCTTTCGAAGATGTGGTCTTTGTCTCCAGGTTGTAGAAAATTACTATGAAGAACCCTTTAGAGCTTAGATGGAGCTCATAATCTCCTTTCGGAGTCCACCAGGTCTTCATCCATTGTGCAAGATCCTTTTCCGAGGGCCAAAGACCCATAAATTTGCTGATTAGAGCATGGTCTCTCATGAACTATGTGTGCTCCCCTACTCTGTTTGATTTTATGACATATTTGGGCACTACCGGTGCTTGTGGGATGAATTTTTCGGGTATCCAGACCCGAGCAGCTTTTGGATGCGATGATTCTGCATCCATGCTTGTTCCTTTGCTTCCATCTCTATTGTCTTGCAGAAATTGGTCCCGTAGGTGCATCGGGGGTTTGAAAGGCGACCGACTTGCACGAGAGTTTTCCATTTCATTTGTTGTTGTGTTCCGGTATGAGGGGGTTTTCACCCCTCCGATTGCTCTCATTTTGTTGTGTCAGGGGGTGTGGAAGGCTGGTTGTGCCAGGCTTGTGCAAAGAGGGTATGAAGGTACCAGGGTGTGGTTTCACGGTGTGCATAAAACCCTAAGTGTTTCAGAGCCCCAAAAGTGCAAAACTCGAGTAAATGATGAATGGACAAATTCAACCTCTTTTCCATTAAAATTATTTTCCTAATTTAATAAAAATTTACCACTTGTTTTTTGTTTTTGTTTTTGTGTCTTTTTTTTTTTTTCCAAAATATGACATTATTAAAATTTATTGTGTTTTGAAATGCATTAACTAATGTGTAAATCTGCAATCAATATGCACTAAACAAATTCAATTCATTTAAAATTTTGATTTATTTTAAATAATCCAATTTGTAATAATCAAAACCATTTTTTTTTTAAACTCTGTAAATTGAGTTTACTCTGTAAATTCATTTTAAACTGGGATATATCAAGCATCTAGAGGGATCCAATTTGTCAAGATGTAAATATTGTTTTTATTATTTCATTTTATGTTAAGTTTTACAATGTGTGTGTAATTGTTTTTTTAATTGAACTGATTTTTTTTATTGTTATTTTTTTAACAAAATAAACTTTATTTCTATTATTTTTATTTTTTTAATTGAAGCGACATTATTTTTATTTTTATTTTTTGGTTAAACGTTCTACCTTTTGGGTTTTTTGGCTAGAATCCGGGGATGTACATTTGGACAAAATCTCTATTTTCTATTATTTAAATTGCATTTCTGAATGCATAAATGGATTAAGCCTGCTGAAAAACCTTTGGAGCACTCGGATTATACAAACTTAGCCACTCAAATCTACATATCCAACCATTCATCACCAAATTTCAAATAAAAAAAACCAAAAAAAACCAAAAAAAAAAAAAACCAAAAAAATAGAACGTTTAAACTAATGCATACTAAATTATAGAACGAATATCTATTTTCGATGCAATAAACACCTCGCTACTATCGAGGCATAGTATTAACTCAGTTCTTTACTTAAAAATATACGTTGAGATATACATTTGCTCAGCTGCGCGGTGGACAAGGCGAGGATAAAGAACTAAAAATATACGTTTAGATATACTCGGCAGCGCGGTGGACAAGGTGAGAATAAGTCGGGCGGTGGATCAGGCCAGGGACAAGTGACGACAAAGAAGCCCACCGTTTGACTCACTCTCCGCGCCCACAAAAACCCACGGTTTATTTACTTCTCAATCCGCGGACGTATCCACGAAAGCAGAAAATATCAAGTCTTCTGGAGACTTTCTGACTTTCAGAGGGTACAGACTTACACTGTCCCTACTAAAGATTGTATAAATAATTTTGTTACCGTCGGTTTTCCCAGCCCCCGGAATCCGGATAACGCCCGCCCACTGGTTTTTCTGTTCTCTAGTTACACGTCACTCCTATCGTTCCCTACACATTTTCAGCTGAAGTTCGTTCCATTTTATCCTATTTAATTAATTACTAGACTAACATTGATCTCATTGATTCATCACTCCTTCTAGTCTTCCTGTATCCATCTAAAATATCTGTTTTTAATCGATTCGGCATTTATCAGAGATTCTGTGACAGGTTACAGCAGCAGCTTTCAAGTTTTCCATGGACCTTGTTATGGACGTTCATATTGCAGAGGACTATGTGAGAAGCCGTTATAGGTCAAATATGTCGATGCAGAAACGAGATGGCCGCGTTTCCTTGAATGATATTAAGGCCGTGGACGAGAAAAAGTTGTTGCCACCAGACGATAAGGACAAGCTTCCTTCTTCTGCGTTCAAGATTAGGATGTCTACTTGTACTGGTAGTAGTTATAGCAGCAGTTTCATCGAGGACGTACTTCTCAATTGTTTCGCTCCATGAAATGATGCCCAACAGTATCCACAACCTGAATCTGTAACTCGTAATTAGCAGAGAAGTAGCTGAGTGTCGTCATTCTCAACCCCAAAAATGGTCATCTCAATTTTGTGAATATATATCTTCATTTTTGCCCAAAATATTCTTGTGTTTCTGAGCGTCGGATCTCATGTTCAATTATCTGCTTCTTTTTTCGATTTCGTTACACTGCTATAATTTGTATCAAACAATAGTTTATCAAATCATATATTTTGTAAAAATGGTATTGATTCAAAACAGATAATAAGCATTTGGGAAGTTCAATTGGCAAGTGTCTTAATATGAAGTATTATGTTTGATGAGGTTTTGAGTTAAATGTTTCTGAGTATAAGATATACTCAAATCCGAGATATCTGAATATAAGATAGGTAAGAAAAAAAATAAATAAATCCAAACATATGTTTCTGAGTATAAGATATCTGAATATAAGATAGGTAAGAAAAAAAAAAAGATAAATCCAAACATGTTATAGATAAGCAAATCCGAGATATCTGAATATAAGATAGGTAAGAAAAAAAATAAATAAATCCAAACATATGTTTCTGAGTATAAGATATCTGAATATAAGATAGGTAAGAAAAAAAAAAAGATAAATCCAAACATGTTATAGATAAGCAAATCCGGGAAAACTCCATTGACAAATGCCCTAATATAAAGTGTTATGTTCAATAAAATTCTGAGTTCAAATGCCGCCGGCAAGAAAAAAAACAGATAAACAAGATAGGGAAGTGTATTTAATCCAAGCATGTTTCCTGTAGATTGAATGCTGTATATTTAATCCCGTGTGGTTAATGTAACGATAATCTCTACATATTTGATATTTTGTAGTCGTTGCTGTAAATCAATTGGCATGATCATCCAGGTCTGCAACCGCCTGTAAATGATGCTGCAGGCAACATGAGCTTTCACTTCTCCATTAATGGAGGAGTTTTATTTCTTAGCGAGGTAATGTTTATTTTGTAGCACTCCGAATTTATTAAGCGCTTATATGATAAAACGATATCTGTCTGACTAAAAAAACTCATGGCCATGGTTTTATAATACTTGTCCTCACTTCTATGATAAAACAATATCTCTCAAACTTAAAAGATCCACGGTTTTATAATACTTGTCTACCAGGTTTTATAATACTTCTCCAGCAGTTGCAGTTGCAGCTGCCATTTGCTAAGTGGCAGTTTGAACTGAAAGGTTCCTTGTTGCTTCTATGATAGATAAAACAATATCTCTCAAACATAAAAGATCCACGGTTTTATAATACTTGTCCTCCAGGTTTTATAATACTTCTCCAGCAGTTGCAGCTGCAGCAGCCATTTGCTAAGTTGCAGTTTGAACTGAAAGGTTCCTTGTTATGTTTATGGAAGCCATTGAGATTTGATTTTAACAGTTGTATGAGACCCTTAATCCCTGGAGTCAATCACTGCTATATATGTGGAGTCCATGATGAGATCCTTAATTTTTGGAGGACAGGTTAAGAGAGAGGTATTTGTTAAAATGAAGCTTAAATATTTTAAATTTTCATTTTTTTAAATTGTAATTTTGGATTTTTTTAATGTAATAATGGTTAACAATACTTTTTAATGTAACTAAATTTATAATTAAATGTTACTAAATTTAGAAGTTTTTATTTGAAATTTACAAGTCTATTAATCAAAATCGAAATGATTCTATCTAAAAAAAATATAAAATTCCCTTCCATATCGGTAGAAAACATTCAATTCTTAACACATTTAGATTCATAACAATCTGTAGAAAACATTCCATTCTTAACACATTTAGATTCATAACAAGGCGAGTTGCGGAGCAACAAGTCCCTGCCAAGACTTTCTTGTTGTAGGAGAGCATTCTCTATTGTTTTTTATTGTCTAATGCAGGTTACAAGCTGTCCATGATCATTCAGCTGTCCATGATCATTCTAGCTAGCAGGCACCACCATTTATTATCTCGGACTAATGCGCACAGCACATCACAGGCTCCAGCCAGTGCGTTGCCCATAAAAAATAACATCACATGCTCCAGCCAGTGCGTTGCCCACAAAAAAATATTTTTGAGCTGATGCATTCTCACTCCTCTTGGGATCTAGTGCATCAAAATCTATATCACTTCTTGGATAGAGTCCCGGCATCAAGTGACTAAAAACCTGTCATCAAGTGGATTATCACTTGAGAAATCATAGGTAAACGATCTTAAAGGTTATAGTTCAGTAAATAGAAAATCCAGTTTGTGCTGAACTTTATCTTTCCCTTCCAAAAGGAGCCCTTTTATGATCCAAGAATGGCGAATCAGGTTGTTTTCGATACCTGGTAGCCAAGTAAAGTAGCGTAGTAGCCCAGCGGAAGGTATCAGCCGATTATTCCAAATAAGTCTACAACTGAGTGCGTAGTTTAAATGCTTAGTTTTTTGGGAAACCATTATAGGAATTCGATTACATAACATCAATTTTTCAATTTATCTGAAAAATATATTTGGAAATAAAATGAAATGGTTGTTTTTTAAATTTAAGAGAGTCTATTTAAAAATTTATACTTATTTAAAATGTATTTTTATTAGCTAACATTGCCCATCTGTGTGTTTGCATCTGCATATAAATTTAAAACCTCATAATCTCGATAGCACTTTCTCTGCATGACCCACTCTGAACGCTATAGAATGTTGTGCAGAACCACGACCACGTGTCTCTTAGCATGCTCCTGGTCGTGGCCGACTAGGTCAAGGGTTCGGTTCGATTCAGTGTCATATTCATCATTCTCATTCTCATGCTGGTACGCATGGGTGCTGGAGGTTCAAATAGGAGTGATGACCTTTTTCAGGAATTAAGGGATGAAAGGATTCAGGGTGCCGCAGGTGAAGCTTTTTTAACTGACCTAGTCTATTTTGTAGAGCAGAAAGGGATTTCCTCGGTTGAAGGGACCCTGCACGCCTTTGGTATTGCACGACGACAGAGTGCACCCATTCTAGTGGTCACCATAGACGATGAGCGTCCACTTCCGATTGCAGATATTCCAGGGGCCCCAATGATCCATAAAAGGGTGGATGGGCATCCTCTGAACTATAGGCTGGTCACCTCAATAGTTGATTATTGCGCTGGATCCTCCCTAGGTTGGGCTTATAAGCTGTTACTGAACCCTACTGTCAGGTTTATGCTGTTACCGAACCCCAACAATAACGAACTGAACCAATAGGGGTTTCAAACCGCCATTATTGAATGCTTATGAAAAAATCCAAGTTAACCTTAAAGGAGTAAAATCGGTAATCAGCCTGCACAACGTACGGATGATGTTGTTATTAAAGGCCAGAAGACATGGAAAATTGTTTAGTTCATGGAAATGCATGGTAAGTCTTCCATTATTTTTAATTTTATTAGCTACATCTAAGATGCACTTATAAAGGCACAAGAATATCCTTGGCATTGTTGACACAGCTAAAGTTTACAATTGCTTAGCTCTGTAACTGTATAGGTCGGTTACCTTAAAAAAAAATAACTACAACATACTTACCAAGATCATTCGCTCTACAACATACTTACAAATATCATTCACGTTTTCCTTTCATTTTTTACCGTTTTGCGGCTGGATCATTCGCTCTTTGTTTAGCTGTTTTGTTTATGTATACAGATCAATATGATTGAAATTTAATGTAATGAATGGTAGGAACAAAAACAACAAATGAGAAAGCAGAATCATCTTTTATTATGCTGAAGAAGGGTATATCAAGTGTATACACAAGAATTATTTTGAGAGTGGCAGACAAACAATTTCCATCAGATTCATCCCAGACAAACAATTTCCATCAGATTATTTTGCGAGTGTCAGACAAACAGTTTCCGTCAGATTCATCCCAGACAGAAGCAGCGAATTCCAGGAAAGTTCTCATTAGGAAAATATTATTATAAACAAGGCAGGTTATGATTTGTTTGTTGCAATCATATGAGCCAATGATAAGTTTGTTTTTTTCTTCTCGGTTTCTATTGTTTTAAATGTGGCCCTGCTCTTTAAGCGATTCAACGCAGTCCTAGAACATATCTTGTATGGTCTTGAATTCGAAACCTAGTGCTCTCAACTTGGAGGTGTTGTAAGTGTAGGAAGCTCTGTCTCCCCAGACGTTCTCGAATCTGGATGCCCACAATAATTAAAAACTAAGAAATCATATATATGTATAAGCTATAGTAAGATAGAGATATTGGGGATATACTGACTGTGTGGGAACATTGAGATGTGGATAACAGTCTGCTAAGATGGCTCCCAACTCATAGTTTTCGAGTACAACTGAGGAACATATGTAACGTCCTTTGGCAGTCGGTTCCTCATAAGAAAGAATGTCGATGTGAACGTATCCCATTCGTCCATGCATAGTAAATTTATGCGTTTCTCCTGTATTTTCATGGTTGTTAGTATCATTCTCTGGTTTATATTCTTGTTTATAGAAATTTTATAATTATAAAAACTATTAATAAAAAATATATGTGATAATTATACATTTTTACGATTTTACAGGGTCTTTCAGTCGAGCAGAGAGGTCGAGAGGTGAAGCCAACAAGCCAAAGATTTTGAGATGACTAATCTACAGAATAAAGTAGCAGAGCTGTGGCTTTCTTCTTCCGCTGTCACTTCTGACTGAAACGACACTCAACTATGCAACAAAACAAAAGAAGAAGCAGAAACCAACAGAAACCAGAACCCACTTTCCTATGAAATAGGGAGGATAGGACAACTTGCATAGTAGATGCATGTCAAAACAGGTGTACTAAGAAAAAAACAAGCGTGTCAATAATTTCTATTCAGATTGTCAAAACTTTGCAAAATTGTATAGCATTTAATGCCAGGGAAGTAATGCTAGAATTAGTTCTAGCATTACTTGAATTGAAAAAATGATTCAGCGAATTTGTGCTGGAAGGTGCTTTAAAGCTAAGGTTTTCTTCACTTGTGCCTCGGGAAGAGGCCAAGTAAGACCTCCAACCCGAAAGTTAGGTTAAATGATATGGAATTTTGAACTTTAATGATATGATTTTTCAAAACTTTATCTTAAAACTAAAAAAGCTTTATCTTAAAACTAAAAAACTTAAAACTAAAAAAAGTTTTATCTTAAAATTTAAAAAGCTCGTGCCAAAATAATACTAAGAATGAAAATTGATTACTATAAGTCCCTGCTGCCAGAAGGGAAGGGACTAATAAAGGGATGTTAAAAWTAAWTTTTTATCTAAAAATATAGATTTCAGAGATAAAAATATMGAATTCCTTTCATATMGGTAGAAAAATTTAATTCTTAACACATTCAGATTCATAATATAGGGATGTTAAAATTAAAATTTTAGGTAAAAATATAGATTTCCCTTCCATATGTGGGAAAAATTCAATTCTTAACCCATACATATTCATACATATTCATAATAAAGGAATGTTAAAAACTTTATCTTAAAACTAAAAAAGCTCGTGCCAAAATAATACTAAGAATGAAAATTGATTACTATAAGTCCCTGCTGCCAGAAGGGCAGGGACTAATAAAGAGATGTTAAAATTAAAATTTTAAGTAAAAATATAGATTTCAGAGATAAAAATATAGAATTCCTTTCATATCGGTAGAAAAATTTAATTCTTAACACATTCAGATTCATAAAAATTAAAATTTTAGGTAAAAATATAGATTTCCCTTCCATATGTGGGAAAAATTCAATTCTTAACCCATACATATTCATAATAAAGGAATGTTAAAATGTAACAGATTTAGATTCAAAAACAAAATTAGATTCAAAGACAAAATTAGGGAAAAATTAGATTCAAAGACAAAATTAGGGAAAAATTCAATTCTTAACATATACATATTCATAATAAAGGAATGTTAAAATGTAACAGATATAAATTCAAAGACAAAATTTCGAAAAATATGGATAAGAGTATATTCAATTCTTAACACATTATACATATTCATAATGTATGAATGTTAAAATGTAACAGATTTAGATTCAAATACAAAATTTCTAAGAATATGGATAAGAGTATATTTAATTTTTAACACATTCAAATGTTAAAATATAACATATTTAAATTAAAAAAGAATTTTTTGAAGAATATGGATAAGAGTATCCAAGTTTGGGCTCTCATAGTTGCTCTATTGCTACTGGTAGAAACTAAATAACAAATTACATAGGTTTAAAGGAAGTAAACTCTTTATCAATATGTAAGGAGTATCCATGTTGATAAGGACCAACCTTTTCATGAATGCATAATTGGGTGTATTGTAGTTTTTTCCTAAAGAGGACATTTGATAAGCTGTATTTAAATTGTTTTAAATTAGCAAAATCCTCTTAAAAACTACATTACATGAACAAAATTCTCCATAATAAATAAAACGAAAAAATCTCGAATAAATTTGGAAACAATTTCTATTACATGAACAAAATTCCCAATAATAAATAAAAACACTTTTGACAAAATCTCCAATAAATTTGGAAACAATTTCTATTTCATAAAAGGACCTATAAATATTCCTTATTCCACATATATTATAAAAATACCATCAAATAAAGTGGTATGTAATGGAAGATTGGCATCACACACGACAAGGTTTTTGTTGTCAACCTCCAACTTTTACAAATTGGGAAGAAAAGATGCTCGATGATGCATATCTTCCCATGGCTTATAAACTAAATTCATTACCTCCATGATGGCCTCATTTGAAGGCAAGTCAATATCTAGGAAGTCATGCAAAGTAGGAGTGACAAACCATGTGGATAAAGAGTATTGATCGAATTACACATCTCGTTGGAGATTTTGATCAGTGTCAACAAATGTAGACTGGATCACCTAATAGGTAATATCGACTACACTAAGTGACATACCCGCTAGAAATGATTCAACGCCATAAGGATTAGGCACGATCCAAGGATCAGGAGACCCATGGGATTTGAAATTTCCCATAGAAATCATATAGATTGGAGCCATGGTTTGAGTAGTGAGTGGCGGGGGTAGAGTAAATGTACCCATGAGAGATGAATCCTTGAACATCCCCACATCAACACTCTCATAAGTTCTCAAGGAACCACTAATGAACAAATTGTTTGTACCATTGTTAGTCCTATAGTCAAGTGTGCAATATTCTAATTGATCAATAGTTACCACCTTCCCTTCATGAGAAAGCATAGAAACCTAAATATCAAGGATACTACAGACGCCATTGCATAGAACCAACTATGCCCAAAAAACATGTTGTAATCTAATGGGATGTTGACTACCTCAACTTCAATTGAGATAGTCTTTCCACCTGTTATAGAATGTTTCGTCTACGAACAGATGAAACTTCCCTTGGATTACAGACCCCTATACCAAGACATAAACACTACAAGTGGACACTAACATCCCTTTAAACTCGTTTTAACCAATCAGAAAGAGAGAGGGAGAAGGGCATGATGTACCTTATTTCGAAGTTTGTCCTCGATGCTTCCAATCCGTGAGCTTGATCTTTAAACTCCTTGGCACAACTTGATACCTACAAAGGTTAGCAAAGAGAAACAATTATCTCCTACTCTAGTGGATTAGGTAAAACAAATTCATCTATGAAGATTGAAACGACAGTAGACAAGCACATGCAAGAATACATAAGCTTGAAGGAAACATGCCAAGTATATTCAATGAGAACACAAAGAGAATACTTACAGACCGTGATTGATGTAGCAACAACCTCTCCAAGCTCTCCTCATCCAACCCTTGCACGAATCTACCAAGATCAAAATGATAATACTCTAACTGATTACTTCCTCTTCCTCCTTGGAAAACCCTCAATTTATAGGTTTGAGAGGCACAACCACCATGAGAAAATGAGAGATATGGTTGAGGCTATGGATCCTTGAGGTTTGGATTAGATCCTAAGGTGAAGCCAAAACATAAGGGTCAAACATAACCAAACCGATCTGAAAGAGTTGGCCCACAGAATAAGGTGGAGGAGATCCCTCTTTTCTCTCAACAAGAATGGTGCTCCCCCTAGTGAGATACATGGCGCCACCCTAACATTGGAGCTCCCCTAATATGGTAGAGGGGGTGCCATGACACTCCCCCAACATGGCTAGGGGGGCACCACCCTGCATAAATGCTCAGAAAAAGATCGAATTTTCCAAGGAAAAGATGTGTTTTGACCTAAAAATGATGGGTTTCCTCCTCTCATATGACTTAGGGGTCATGAAAGTTTTTTTTAATGGTGTCAAGGGGTAGCGACATCTAACAAATTGAATGCAACACTTGGGAAGGTGCATACGACACTTGCGACAGTGCATGTGACACTTACCGAGGTGCATACGTAACGTTGCGACACTTGCGACACTCAGGGTGCGAAACACAAATGTGGCATTTTATTGTGTAACAGATGCCCCCTAAAGTGTGAGGTCAGAAGAGAAACTGATGGCTAAAACACTTTACAAATTCTTCAATGCAAGGGTGGTGGAGTGGGAGAACTTGGAAGAAGCTGTAAACAATCATAAGAAAATATTGATATATGTTTCATTTCCGAGACATAGATACCTATGCTCAGAATACGAGATGACTCAAAACATGACCGTTGACCAATACATTGCGGATCCATGATAATACTAAGGATATTAATATGGATTATTTTTGGCATGAAATGAGAGTGGAGATATAATAAATAAATGTACAGAGATGCATCAATAATATACCAGATATATAACAAAGATATAACCATAAACACAGAGATAGAATAATACACAATTTCTATTATTGAGCGAAAGATACAAAACTGTAGAAATACAGAGCGAAATACTCACTAGAATGGTGGAAGCTTATCTCTAAAAAGAGATGTGACAACTACTCACATTCACAATAAGATTATTGTTATAATGGGGCTCCAAAAACATTTTTAACATAAATAAAGTCCAAAACCCTAACACCAGAAAATTAAAAGCCAACAGTTTTTTGGACCATGTTTTGGGTAGTTTGGTGTATCAACTTCTCGGGTGCGTAACTTTGGCATACAATCTTCGTTTTGGGCGCACAATAGCTTGTTGGAAAGGTATCGACGAGGGGATTCATTTTGGAGGATAAATAAGAGCCTTCAACTATCATTGAGGTGATCGATCGTGAAAAACATCGTTTAGACCTTCAAAGTGGTCCCAGAAGTTTAGGACCCGATAAACTGCTAAAAATAGTAAGTTGCCAAAAATTTGTTTTGAGCGAGTTGGAATAGGTGGGTGGCCACATATATCCACCTGGATCAATCCTCCCTCCTTAGGAATAAATGGTCTCTATTACGTTGATTTCCCGGGGGAGAGGGAAATCATTTGTTGAATCTGAATCTTGATGACCTACTTGCCTTGCTGGAGAAGTTGCACTGCTTAGCTTGTTGAAGACTGTCATGAACTTGTCGTTGGTGGGGTTGAATCCGTTCAACCAACATGTTGTATCTTGTCTTGAATGAGCAGTGTGTAGGTACCATTGTAGGTAAAGAAAAAATATCTTTTTTTTTCTTCTGCAATCTGCTTCTGTTGGAAAGGAAGGTCTTAGGCCAAGGCTGCAGTGGTTGTAGTGTCCGTTTGTTTATATTTTGAACAGATTGTGAAGAAGTTGAATTTTGTAGTATGAGATACTACCTTGTGGCACTATTTAAGTGGGACAGTAGTTGGAACTACCTCTAGTATCCTGTAGAGATGACCCCCCAAAGTAATAATAACACTATGGGGTCGAGACTCATAAATATCATGGCACTTCCACATATATGGCTAACCCAAAATAATATCAAAGACATCCAGTGGGGTAACATCACATAATCTTCACCGTTAAAGGGATGGAAGTCATATGAAAATCAATACTGCTCGCTGACACGAATATATCGTCCCTGGCAAAGCCACCCGATGTTGTATGGCTGCAGGTGTGATGTTGTCGACAATCCCAATTGTTTGACAACCTATGCTAAGATGAGGTTCTTCTAGCTTACGATATAAAAAATGAAATGAAACGAGGTCCCCTTCACCCGCATTGGTGAATGGAAGAGGTGCTCCCCCTCTTAAGAATCTACTGGTTTTTCTGGTTGAATTGTTGTGGTCATGACAGTAGTAGTGGGGTCTGTGTCAATGATCTATCTTCTGCCAATATTTTCTGAATCGGATTATAAATTTGGGTTCGGCTCTTTTTCTTTGATCTCGACCACCAATGACTATTTTGAGCGACATTCATCAGTGTTGTGCTAGGGTATTTTGTGGAAGTCACACCACTTTCCAATGTCATTCTTTATCTTTCCCTTACCCTTCTTTTCCTATGGCTTGGACTAGTTTTCAGGAGGTTGTTTTTTAGGTCCATCTTTATCATACTTTGGTGGTTGTGGATTTGCAGACCCAGAATCCCGCTTGTTTTGGTGACTAAATTTATGCTCGATTTTGAAAGTATATCGATAGGAAACTCCCAAGGATGAGATTTCCAGGAAATCCATTTCAATTTTAATGTACCTATGCAGAGCCCTGCGGTATTTCAGAACCAGATTTCGCTTGGAGTCTTTGATACCAAACTTGGTGCGCAATGTATGGAAAATATTTGTGAACTCTGACACTGTTTGGCCCCTCTCTTGCCGCAATGTGGTCCATATCATGTATTGGTCATCATAGTTACCAACAGGATAATATTGTTCTTTGACCGCATCCACAAAAAAATCTCAAGTGGGTTCCGCCCCATATATTCCAGACTCTTCTGTGGAACTTTGATCCTAGTAAGTTTCCCACCAATGTTTGACATGGGGGAGAGCCTTAAAGAGTGAAAAGGTGATATTTTCCCTCTCGAAAAAATTGTGAACAAAGAAGTAACCTTCTAGCATATTTAACCATTTTTCAAGGGCATCCGCATCTATCTGACCTTCAAATATGAGAATATCAAAATTAACTTGTACCTTGAAAGGAGAGGTGCTTCCAAAGTGGCCGCTTGATGAAAATGTGCCTGCTATTATCGGTAGACATTGAAGGATGTGGGAAAAATTCTCCATCGTCTCGTCCCTCTATCGCATGAGAGCTTGCTCAAGAAATAGATTAATAGAATCTTTTTCTTCGTCATTTTTATTTTCTTCCTCCATGGATGGTTTATTGGGTGTGAAAGAGAGATTTCCCTCAAGATATACAAGCTCGAGACCCAACTTGCTATACTCAGACATTGTCGGGGACATGCACTAAAAAATGATTAAGAGTAGCTTGTTCTGATACCATTGATACAGATTATTTTTTGCACGAAATGAGAGTAGAGATATAATAAAGAAATGTATAGAGATGCATCAATAATATAAAAGAGATATACCAAATATATAACCATAAATATAGATGTACTGTAATACACAATTTCTATTAATGAGCAAAATGTACAAAACTGTAGAAATGTAGAGTGAAAGACTCGCCAGAATGGTGGCAGCTTATCTCTGAGAAGAGTTATGATGAATACTCACATTTGCAATAAGATTATTGTTACAATGAGGCTCCAAATACATTTTTAACATAAATAAATTTCAAAACCCTAACCCCAAAAGATGAAAAACCAACAGTTTTGTGGACCCTGTTTTGGGTAGTTTGGTGTATCAACTTCCCGAGGGCATAACTTTGGCATATGATATTCGTTTGGGGCGCATGATAGCTCGTTGGAAAGGTATTGATGAAGAGATTCATTTTGGGATCTAAATAAAAGGATTTGGATATCATTGAGGTCCTCGATTGTGAAAAAACATTATTTATACCTTCAAAGTGGCCCCAAAAGTTTAGGACCTGAAAAACCACTAAAAATAGTAAGTTGCAAAAAAACAGTTTTGATCCAGTTGGAATAAGTGGGTGGCCATCGATATCCACTTGGATCAGATATGGCCACCAGAGATACAATGTGGATCCATACCTCCATGACATGGACTGATCGAAGCCACAAAAAATACATAGTGGCGCTACAAGATGACAAACATAGCCATGGATCAATATAATGTGGATCTATGTGACAATATATATATCAGTAAGATTGAGAGCACGATGATTGTAATGAAATATTTTACATGCTCAATTGATCTCCATCACAGCTTGGGAAAAGCAGATAACAGAGTGAGAGCCCAACTGTAACATCCCTGGCCACTCATGTCGGGCCATTCTACTCCAAAGAACACTTTTATTCTCTCTGTGGAACATATTGTAACATATGTAGCATCCAACTGAGCTATGCCACATAAATGTTTTGAACCGCATTCTATTAAAACATATACACACAGAATTTTTGCAAAACTTTATATATAAAATGTAAACAGACAAATACATACTGTAAATGCATAGATTCATACAGAAATGACAGTAAACATATACATGCAACATATGTAGACAATACCCATAAATATAAAGAAAGTTATAACCACACATAGGATAAACTCATAAAATTAAACACGTAAATAATAATGCAGCATGTAAATTTATCCACAATTGACACTTATCTTGGTAAGAATATCACCAACTGCATGCAGACCTTCCACAAAACTCCCAGCCTTAGACCACACTGTTCATCACTCTCAGCAGTGGGTCACCCCCGAGCTGGGAGTAAACTCCACCCGGGTAAAGGGATTCCTAACCAAGCTAATGGATCATACACAACAGGAAAGACTCTGTCACATGTTCCAACTCAAATTAACAACCTACAGTCCCTTATTCCCCACATTCCTGTCCCACCCCAGAAAGTGTGCCCCTTCTCTGCTCAACAGTCCTTCGGCTGCCCCACTTCCTTTCCGGGCTTCAACAACAGGGCGCACAGGAAGTCTCAGAGCCCAGTAGCTGCAGTTAAACACCTTTGGGAAATCAATTCCCAACAATTCTCTCACCCAGAGATATTTCTCACGGGCCCGACAACCTGCTTCTTCAATATGCCACAGGCATGACAACCCGCTTCTTTAGTCCAGCTCCCAAGCTAACCATCTACACAAAGAAGTATGGTTATGGATACAAGTTTAGGTACAATGACATGAAGGTACGAATGATAGCTCAACGAGTGTCTGAATTCTCATCGATGATTGACTGGATCACTGAATGATGAAAAATGAAGTAATTCCAAACTATATGTATGCATGTCCCCAACTTGACACTTGTCATGTTGGGAGTTACTTTGGCCCACTTGTCTCCATATTTAAAACTTAGGATAAAATAATTATCCATACTTTATACTTTAAGAAATATTAATATAATACTCCTTTTTGTTTTAAGATCCCTAGATTGGCCCCTTTTCTTTAACTTTTAGCCCCCACCCTTTCCCTAACTAGTAGAGTTTAGTCCCCCATACTCTTTTATTGTGGTTGTTCTGCGCGCAACGATGTATTTTATATTAATGATGAGATATATATAAAAGTAGGTGCACTGGCCTTTAACATCTAGGCTCTCTGGCCTAATAATCACAAAACTGGCTCACCAGCATATAAAACACAACATATACACAAATACTCCCTAGCCTCAAAATCACACACACTTAAGTTGCTGCGCACGGTATCGTGGAATGTGCACACTTCCTCATTTTGCTGCGCAATACATGCGCGCACTATGCCATGAAAGGTGCATACAAAAATGATATCAAACGACTCACTGACTTAAGTACATTTTCATTTACATTACAATTGGGTTTGGCCTAGGGATATTACAATCCCCTTCCCTTATTTATGCACTGTCCTCAGTGCATTATGTACTCGTACACAACAAAATTTCAAAAATCCTCAAAAAGATGCGGGTATTCTGTCTGCATTTCATCCTCATGCTCCCAAGTAGCATCCTCAGGACCATACCAGGTCCATTGGACCTTTACAAGTCCTATGGCTCAATTCCAGAGCTGTTTGATTTTTTAGTCCAGAATGTGTACTGGATGCACTTGGAAAGTGCCTTCTTGCTCCACCTGAATCACATTCCAATCAATAACATGATTAGCATCAAGTACATATTTCTTGAGCAATGATACATGGAATACATTATAAATAGACATAGATGCAGGCAATGCAATCATATAAGCTATTGGACCAATCCTCTCTAGGAATTCAAACGACCCAGAATAGCGAGTTTCCAACTTTGAACAATTTCCCAACTTCAGGGAACTTCTGTTGGCCTTTACTTTCAAGAAAACATGGTCTCCTACTTTAAATTCCCTTCGAGTTCTTCCCTTATCAACATAGCTTTTCTGCCTGTCTCGGGCAATCTTTAAATTTGTTTTATTTTTACCATTTTCTCCTCCATTTCCCTGAGTAGATCTGGCCCAACCACTGCTCTATCTGTTGGGTTATCTCAACTTACCAATGTGTTTCACTAATGGGCTCATATTTAGATATGTTTGGTACCCATTGTTGTAATCAAAATCTACCAAGTGTAGGTAGTATTCCCATTTTGATAGTTTATCCATTACATACATTCTCAACATATCCTCAATCAATTGATTCACCCTCTTTGTTTGTCCATCTGATTCTGGATGATAGGTTGTACTAAAATTCAAATTTGTTCCAAATCCATTGAATAATCCCTTCCAAAAATTTGAGCTAAATTTTGGGTCTCTATTAGACACAATTGTCTTGGGTATGCCATGTAATTGAGAAATTTTCCACATATAAACATCAACAATGTTGGCTGCCTTGTGAGTGATCTTAACTGGAATAAAATGGGCAGCTTTAGTAAGCTTATCCACCACTACCATGATAGAATCATGTTTCTTGTTTATTCTGGGAAGTTTGGTGATGAAATCCATTGTTACAACTTTCCATTTCCACTCAGGAATGGGTAATGGCTGTAACAAACCAGTTGGGTGTCTATGCTCATCTTTTACCTTTTGACATTCCAAACATTTGGCAATAACATCAACAACTTCTTTCTTCATTCCTGGCCAATAATATTGGCTCTTGACAGTTGCAATAGTTTTCTGATAACCTGGGTGTCCAACATAAGGTACATTATGCATTTCTCTCAATATCATAATTTTCAATTCCTGAAAATTTGGTACATAAATTATGCCCCTGTACATGAAAATTTCATCATTATCTAGCTTGTATTCTTCAATTTTCTGCTACAAATTACCTTGCTATAATTTTGCCACTAATTCCTTATATTGCAAATCTAACTTTGCAACTTCCAAAATTTTGTCTTTCAAATCTGATTGGTACATGCTAATGGCTATAGCATGCAATTCATGCATTCTTCTGCTAAGTGCATCAGTCCCTTTGTTCTCTTTCCCATTGATATGATTTATATCAAAGTCATATTCACTTAGAAATTCTAACCATCTACTTTTCCTAGCCTTTAGAGTTGGTTGATCAAATAAATATTTCAGACCATTATCATCTATCCTCAACTCAAATGTTTTCCCCATGAGGTAGTGTCTCCATTTCCTCAAGGCATGCACTATGGCTGCCAACTCCAAATCATGAGTAGCATAGTGTCTTTCATGTTCCTTCAACTTCTTTGATTTATAACATATAACAAACCCATTTTGACTAAGGACTCCACCGAGTCATTCTTTACATGCATCTGTGCATACAATAAAGTCTTCATTTGGGTCTGCAATCCTTAAAATTGGAGCACTTGTTAATAATCGTTTCAAGTGTTGGAAACTCTTTTTACAATCCAATGTCCACTGAAACTTCACATCCTTCTTTTGCAAGGAAGTGATTGGGTGTGCAATCTTTGAGAATCCTTCAATAAATCTCCTGTAGTAGCCTGCAAGGCCTATGAATGATCTAACCTCTATCACATTCTTTGGTGCTAACTATTCTCTAATGGATTCAATCTTCTTAGGATCCACTACTATCCCATTTTTTGAAATGATATGTCCCAAATACTGAATTTTCTTCTGATAAAATGAGCACTTGCTCAATTTGGCATACAACTCATGCTCCCTTAATA
>ML810617.1:31413-53149 GCA_009831015.1 Picea engelmannii | reverse complement strand
TTGTTATTCACCCTCCAAACGACTTCGTGTACACACATTTCAACCTGTACACCCATATTTAGCATGCACAACAACACCACAAGGTAAATCATGCTTTGCACACCTATAACCACTATGCATCACTTTTTTGTCGTGCCAATAACTGGCGCACACTACTTTTGTGTCGTGCACCAATGTCCACCACACAAAATTTTGGTTCTTGCACTATTACCTGTTGCACACAATTTCTGTATCGCATGCTGATATTCCGTTTGCATTTCACTCTACGTGCTGCACCATGTCAAATTTTAGTATGCCCCCACCGCGCACCAATACTCTACGCGCACCATTAACTAAATTGTCGCACGACAACATAAACCCACATTGCACGTGAACCAACCAAACTCCTCTATGCTCTGCCAATACTACGCATTCCATGCACATCATTATTATGTGTCTGCACACCGCACGCCAGTATTACAAATGCATCGATCAATATGCACTGCACAATGCTAAATTTAGCGCGCCCACCCGCACACCAACATTTTTCCGCGCGGTGCCAAAATTTAGTGCGCACACCCGCACACCAACATTTTTCCACACGATGCCAAAATTTAGTGTGCGCACCCGCACACCAATATTTGTTTGTGTGACACCAAAATTTAGTGCACACACCCGCACACCAACATTTTTCCGCGCGGTGTAACATCCCTGTTTCCCCCAGCTTGTAATTAATCATAAAATAGGATTACCATGATAGGGCATGTGGATAGTGTAAATGTATGATTGTTTGAGTTGCCAATAAATGACTGTGGGGGTGAATCCTTGAAAGTACTAGCCATGATATCACTAGAGGAAATAATGTGAAAACTATAAGAGAGGGCTCATTATATCAAATAACCCCAAATTTCCCTTGATGGGGGTAATAAATATCCTTCGGATCCCAAGGAGAGAAACCAATTAATGAATAAAGGACCAGTGGTTGAATTATCAACCACTCCCATGAATGGAAGCATGTTCTAACTGCAGAATGTCAGCTCGAAGTACCACTGGGTATGGCATACCAAGCTGACCCGAGTTCCCTTTTGACAGAAGGAACATGATGGGTCGAGAACCATCCCGGGGAAAAGATATAAGAAAATTGGTAAGGAGAATGCGAGAGATCTCTAGCAGATGAGGAACATAAGGCCGCGATCTTGATGCCGAGTGAGCATCTGATAAACCTCGCCTAGGGCCATAACAGAGAAGGAAAATTTCTAAAAGTTTGCAGAGAACATAACTCAAGCGGAAGCCGAAACAAAGAAAGAATCCTTGAGAACTGCGAGAGTTCCCTGGTGATATCATGGCTTGGCACGGGGGTGGCCAGAGTGATAAGAATGAATGCCTCTGAGCCTATGGTCGGGTGGAAGGACAAACACCCACAGTCAGTTAGTTGGCTACCACTTGTAATAGATAAGTAATCACATATCTTGTGTATATAAGTGGTACTGTGAATTAAAGTTGGATATCCTATGAATGTTGCAAGGATGGATATGTTTTCTTAATGATTTATACTATACCATTTTTGTGTCTGCATGATTGTGTAACTAGGCAAGTAGGAAATTATATGAATTTAATGTGTTTTTATACTCGTAAATGCTTGCGTCTTGTGGTGGCTGAAGCCAAAGCCACGAACTGTGAGTTCATCGATCGTGGGCATAGTTTCATGTATGCATGTTGAACCTCCTAGTCGTTCTAAGTCCCTTGGAGGATATAGTTTGTTAAGCTTAGGAGAGGTAGTGTAGATATGCACAGGCTCTCTGTGAGGCAAGCAGAGACTGAGAACCACTTAAGTTCTAGACTCGATGAAGGAGTGAAAGAGTTGTGCGGAAGACTCTTCTAAGTGTTAAGTTCAGGAGAAAGAGATAAACACTCTTAAATACTTCATAACCGATGAAGCTCAGGAAGGATAGTGAGATTCAAGTATCGAAAGGGAATATCCTTTTGTTTGGAAGACGAACGGGCGAGACCTTTCAGGAGGATCCAAGGTCTGTCGCGACCGCTAGATTGGAAGAAGGCGCACATGCGTTAACGCCTCGACTCCTTTAGTCTTTGAAATATCAAGGAATGAATGTTGGTAATCATCATGAAGGGGATGGATCCTCCGAAACCCGAAGTCACGATGTGATTTAGACCGTAGATCCAAGGATCTATCGGGACCCACCTTGACCGTCGGATCTGTGAGTTCGGAGTTCCCGTGATGGGAGAATCGTGCGTTGGTGTGACTAAACCTCTGAAACTCGAAGTCGCGATGCGATTTGGACCATATATCCAAGAATCTATTGGGACCACCTTGACCATTGGATCTGTGAGAGAGGAGTTCTCGTGACAGGAGAATCGCGTGTTGGTGAGATTAAACTTCCGAAACTCAAATTTGCGATGTGATCTGGACTATTGGATCGAGGAAGGTCGATCCGATGCAAGCAGATTAATGCAAGGAGTACGTGGAAATTCAAAATTACCTAAGGACCAAGATCAGAAGAGACCAACTATTTTCAGAAGCACAAATGAGGTCCAAGAGGCGAACTTGTTTCAAGTTCGTAAGATCAGGAGGGAAGCGGAAGTCGAGACCCATACATCAGGGCTCACAGGAAGTAAATCAAAGGTCAAGACCTTCGAAACATCTGAAATCTTCCAAGTCAGGGAAGAAAGAAAAATATTAGGAGGAGTAACAGTGACCGTTGGATTGAGCATTGTGAAAGATCTGGACCACTGGGATCCATGTCCAAACAATTAGAAGAGCGTGCAAGAGGATATCAGATCTAGGTCATTAGATCTTAGCACGAGGACCAACAATTGTTGGATCCCAAGGAAAGTGAATGAGGCCTAACCCTTTGAAAGTGCACAAGAGTGTAGACTTGTGAAGTCCTGAAGTTTCGAAGTCAATCGAAACCATCCAACATCAGGGTTGATACGTGGAGTAAGATCCACAACTTTGGAGGTTTGGGGACAAGGAGGAGGACAAACAGTCAAAGTAAATCATGGTTGTTGATCACCAGGGGGATATGTGTTAGGATATCGTGTATTTTGGGTAAAACCACTATGGAGAAATGGGTGCATAAGAGTTGAAAATCCTGAAGTTTGGAGAGCCAAAGCATCGAAGTGCCAAAGAGATGAAGCATCGAAGGGCTGGAGCACTGAAGCACCAAAGCACTGAAGGGATGGAGCACCAAAGCTCCAAAGCGTCGAAGGCCCTAAGAGACGAAGAGATGAAGGTCTTTGAACCATTAGATCCAGAGAGACACATGGTGATATATCGCAAGCTTCGGGTAAATTGCATTAGAGTTTCAGTTGAGAATTGAGATTCTTGAACCCCGAAGACCTGAAGTGAATCTGGACCGCCAGATATAGAGGGACGTGTGTTGACGGATCATGTACTCCGGAGAAATATGTTTGATAGTTTTCAGTTGAGATTTGAGACTCCCGAAGTCCGGAGAACCAGAGAGTCGATATAAATCTCAATCGTTCGATCATCCAAAGTAGATCTCAATCGTCAGATCGTCCGAAGTAAATCTCAAGCATTATATTGTTCAAGGTGAATCTGGACCATTTGATCTAGAAGAGATGTGGCATAGATTGGTGGATTCTAGGTAAATTCCCGAAGTAATTCATAGCCATGATTAAGAGGACAGGTGGCATAAATCTGTAGATTTCAGGTAAAGACCCGAAGCAAGCCTCAACAGTTCGATTCAAGTGGAAACGCGATAGGAATCCACTTACTTCGAGGGGAAGTGAAGTTTGAGATCTCAGAAGTCTGGAGACTCGAAGGAAATATCGACTATTGATTGAGCAAAGGGGTCATAGGACCATTGATCTAGTTGAAAGGTCAAACCCCCGAAGCAGAGGTAGAGCCACTGATTGAGAAGGAAAGGTGTCTGCAAATCTTCGACTCCGAAATATTGACGTACAAAAGAAAGAAAAGTTTGAGACTTGAGAATTCCGAAGTTCGGAATTCCGAAAAAAATCATAACCGTTGATTTGCAAGAGGACAGATCTGATCCGCAACTTTGAAAGGGATAGATCTAAGCCATCAGTTCAGAGGCATCGTCAAGATCGTGAGATTGATGATCCTGTAGAACTGCGGGGATTGGATATGCACAAACTTTAAAAAGCTGAGGGCGAGTCGCAATCCAAACCACGGTTTTGAAGAAAGGACACATGGAGGCTCGAGGAAAATTGCAGTCTGAAAGGTAGTTTGGTTTCAAACCACCTTTGGCCATGCCCGCAATTGTGTGTTTATGTGAGGTTATCAGCCAAGGTCACCTCAAGGAGGGGCTTATCAGAAAAGGGGCTATCGCTCAAACTCAGAGATTTCCTAAGAGAAAAAATGGGCTTATTAGAAAAGGGGCTTATCAGAAAAGGGAAGGTCGAGGGTACCATTAGACCTGCACCTGGAAGTCGAAAGGGTCTATGTTTAATTACAGAGTGAGACCATCAGGGTCTAAGAGATTTGTTGGCTTCAGAATCAGAGATCCTTGACCAAGAGAATATTTCCTTTAAGAAAAGCGGAATTTTTTATGCCCCGTCGTGGGTGTGTTACACGTGGTGCCAAAATTTAGTGTGCACACCCGCACACCAACATTTTTCCGCATGGTGCCAAAATTTAATGCGCACACTCGCACACCAACATTTTTCCACGCAGTGCCAAAATTTAGTGTGCACACTAGCACACCAACATTTTTCCGTGCGATGCCAAAATTTAGTGCACACACCCGCACACCAATATTTTTCCACGCGACACCAAAATTTAGTGCGTGCACCCGCACACCAACATTTTTCCGTGCGGTGCCAAAATTTAGTGCGCACACCCACACACCAACATTTTTCCATGCGGCACCAAAATTTAGTGCGTGCACCCGCACACCAACAATTTTCTGTGCGGTGCCAAAATTTAGTGTGCACACCCGCACACCAACATTTTTCCATGCGATGCACAATTTTTACATATCACAAGATTTTCACTGCGCAACATGCATTTTTAGTGCGCCCACCTGCACACATTCATTTTTATACGTATCAATTCCTCGTGAATTCTGCTATAGAAATTGGGGCTTTTGCTTAACTTTTCCCAATTTCTAGCATAGACATTCTGCAACTATGAAATTTGTTCAATTCACCCTGATAACACTAGTTCAACCTCTACAACAACAAATCAATGCAGTTTGACATTTCTCGAACGAATGTTTTTCCAAACTCAAGTCATGAATTGAGAATTTTAATTGCTAATCTCACTCCAACTGTCATGGCTTCACTGTAACTTCAAATTCGACCAATTCTAGGTCTAAATTTTCTAGAACAGATACTACATCAAGAATATCTCACCACATGGTCAAATTTCTCAATTTCCCCATGAATTTAACAACATAACTTGTGGCTTTTTCCCAATTCTACACCATTGTTGTTACCTTTTACCATGGATGCCTTGCAAATCAAAATTTGGCCACTTCAAAATCAATCCTCTATGAAATTTCGCTTCAACTCAACTTGCTCGGCCCATCTAGGCTTAGTGTTGAAAACTAAAGATCTGATACCATATTGTAACATCACCGGACACAAAGGTCATGCCATGCTACTCCAGAGAACACTTTTATTCTCTCTGTAGGCGCACTGGCCTTTAACACCAACCCAGGGTCTTTGTCCCGATCCCGATGTAGTATGAATATAGCCATGTGAATAAATCATTTGATGTCAAACATGGAAGAAACCACTTGATTATCGTTCATTGATGTATATCATTAACAAGTGCGAGGGAAATCACCAATGATGTCAATGACTACCTAGGTACTCTAGTACATTCTAGAAAATGTGAATAAATTAGCTAAGGTCAAACATTTGTGGAATCATCCAATCATAGGTCAATGATGTAAACCTACTGTCGGAAGTGAGGAGGGCTGCCATTGAGGCATGCAAGTCCCAAGGTACTAACTAGTTTCTAAGTCTAATTCCAGGATAATGTGTTGAAGTTGATAGGAAAATAATAGTCGAAGAAGGGCCATGATGTATCCTCCATCATCAACATGAAATTGACACAGGAAAGTGATGTAAGATGGTGAATCAAATGATCATGAACTGACAGAGGAAATGGAAATTGGTAATACTACAGATGGATGTTTTGAAGTGAAACTTCCCATGAACATGATGAAGCAAAAAAACTGACTTGGCAACATTGACTCGACGCGTAATACCCCATGGACGTGCCTCGGTTATATTATGATTTGTAAACATATTTTGTAGGCTAGTGAGCCAAGCAATAATAAGATGGTAAGCTTATGTGATGATTAGGCCGGAGAGCTTAGATGCTTAAGGCCATGAGCCTGTTTTTGTATATGAAATTATGTAGAACATTAATAAAGATTAAACATCTCTGCGTGCAGACTGACCACAGAGAAAAAAGGATGGGGGACTAAGCTTCCATAAGGTTGGGTAAGGGAGGGGGCTAAGTGTTTGGGCCTAGGGGCTAATCTAGGGGGCTTACCTCTAAAGGGGATAATAGTTTATTATTATTTCTTAAAGGCTAAGGTGGACAATTGATGAGTGTTGTCCTAAGTTCCTGGGAAAGGGGAACAAATGAAAATGTAGTGTGTGCAGCTCCAGGAAGACAAGTGTCGACCTAGGCACATGCAATTAAAGCTGATGAGTTGAGCCGTATTGGGGGTTCGTTCTGTCGAGGCTGGCCATTCTCCAGCCAGTGTCTAATCGTGAACGGGGACATCCACCAGGGACCTTGGAACTAGTAACTCATGAGTCAATTGTGTTGGGGGTTCGCTCTCCCATTCTTGTATCCTCCGCCTGAGTTCACTGAGATTATCGTCTAAAAAACCGTTTGGCCTCTGCGTTGGACCTTTGCATAGCCACGCACCTATGAAAACCTAGAATTGTGAAGCCGAATGACGTGAGACATGTGCCCAGCCTATCCGCTTTTGTAGAGCTGAGTCCATACTTGAACCATTTTTTGGATGTCTATATCCAATTTCCTGTTGCTGTTGTCACCCGTGAGTTAACCGAATGTTGTTGATGCTTCTTTTATGCTTACTTTGCGGGAATTGAGTCAAAACTAGTTGAAGAGGTAGGTTGTCAAGCCTGTGAGCATTTATCTCCAGGTGAGAGAGTTTGTTGGGAAGTGGTTTTCTCCCAAAGAGAGTCCAACACCATCTACGGAGCTCTGAGAATTCCTGATCTAGCCTGTCGCTGAGACCTTGAGAGGGAGGTGAAGAAGTTGATGGAATGTGTGACAGTGAAGGTGTATACTCTCGGGTGGAACATGCATGTGGGGAATGAGAGTCCGTGATTAGTGGGCGTAAGAAGGATCCTAGAGAGAATCCTTTCGGTTTCACTGTGCAGTTTTCTTGTAACCTCAGCCTAGTCTAGGATTCCCTTGCCCTTGGTGGAGCTTAGTCCTAGCTCGGGGGTGGACCATTGCTAAGCATGATGAGCAACGTGGTTTAAGGCTGGGAGGTTCATGGAATGTCTGTACATAGTTGGTGGAATTTACTCTAGTTAAAAGATAAGTATCATTTTGTGGTTAATTTATATGTAATGCATGTCTACAAGGCTTGTATGTTTTCATGTATTTCGTTGCATGTATGAATTGTTGTTAATTCTATTTAAGTATGTATGATGGCAGTAACTCTATGTTAAATGTGTTAATTTTATTTAATGCATTTTATATATAAGTGTATATTCCATGTAGTGGCATTAATCGGTCTTAGTGTTGGACGATAATGTTA
Source organism: Picea engelmannii (assembly GCA_009831015.1). Lineage (NCBI taxonomy): Eukaryota > Viridiplantae > Streptophyta > Pinopsida > Pinales > Pinaceae > Picea > Picea engelmannii. The sequence continues at coordinate 45,404 of ML810617.1, read as the reverse complement.
CAATATGGTATCAGAGCATGGTTACAAAACTGAGCTTGGATGGGCCATGTTAGAGGTTAATGAGACAAATATTTTAGAGTGAATTGTTGTCAAAAGGGAAAAAATTCGAGGTTTAGAGTGTCCCTGGGTGCAAGGAGTGCGTCGACATAGTCTTTGACTCAAAAAGGTCAGGAGAAATAGATTGAGTTTTCTAGTGAAGGGATGTGAAGATCTGTTGGAAGGAGTGCACAAATCTGAAAGTCGACTAAGTGTCGAAGCAACCCTCTAAGGAGAAGGGTTTCGAGAAACGAAGATCGGGAGGAGGAGCGACAATAGTCATCAGATCTATTGTTGGAAGGAGTTTGGACCATTAGATCCATGTCTAGGAAATCAAAGGGGAGATATGAGGAGGAAACATATCTCAAGCCATTGGATCTTAGCACAAAGGATCAATAGTCGTCCGATCTAGGTTGACATGTGGCGCAAGATCCACAACTACAGAGCGAGATCACCTCGAAAGTTTTGTGATCGAGGAGAAAGCGAAATACCAGATGTAGATCCTGGCCGTTGGTCACCAGAGGGGTACGTTTTAGCAGATATGAGACTTTGGGGAAAGTCACTTCAGAGGATTTTAATTGTGGAGTGTGACAAACTCCCAAAGTCCCGAAGGCCGAAGTAGATCGCAACCGTCCATTGTGAAGGACACGTGTCACGAGATCATGTACTTTGGGTGGAAGTACTTCTTGAGGAGGAAAGTGCTATGAGTTTGAAACTTCCGAAGCCCAAAGTGCCGAAGTCACTCATAGTATTTCATCGTGAAGGAGGACAAGCGTCGACAGATCATGAACTCTAGGGAAAATCACTCTGGGAAAAAGTGAGCGTAGAGGATTTGAAACTCCCGAAGTCCGAATCTCCAAAGTCCCGAAGACCTGAAACTCAGACACTTGAGGTTCCATAGTGAGTGTCTTCCATCAGATGTTAAGTAGACGTGGACGAATGATCCACCCTACTTCGCGAGTTTGGTAACTCAGAACTCTTAAGAGATTGTTGTGTTGTGCTTTGAATTTTTTTGAAGTCGAAGGCCCGAGTAAACAAATTTTGATCAAGCGCTTGATCATGACCCATGGTCATGTGGGTTGGGGACTGAGAGAAAGGGGCTAGTGCCTGAAAACTTCACAGATCAGAGCCCGAAAGAAAATGGAGTTTGAAATATTTCTTGAATCAAATTTGTATATGAATGATGTGGGATTTGTTAAGGAATGATGGCCTGACAAATTCCAGTTGTCTGCACATTGTGTTTGCAGAAGTTTAACGAGTGCCAGAACCGAATAGAGTTTCCACTGAGTACAAAGAAATGGAAGAGGCATAGACTGATTCCAGTTCAGAGAATGAAGTAAAAGGGATGGATGCTCACTTGGGAGTTGAAGGATCGAACTCCAATGGACACAGAGAAGATATAGATAATGAAGGGCATATGATGAAAATCATTGAGCAATTGCAGAAATATGCCTAGAATAACTGAGCAGATAACAAAAAGATCCTAAAAGCCAAGGATCGATAGGGATAATTCAACTTAAATTTGATGAAGAGTCTAGAAGTAATTGAAAAGAATTTGGATAAGGAGACTGACTCAAGCAAATCAGGGAGTCGCAAGACCCCTAAGAAGAAAAAAATATCAAGAAGCATTAGAAGGAATAGTCGTCACTCCCCAAAGTAGTCCAATAAGGAGGCACACAGTAGTTCAAGCCCATATCCTACTAGAAATCACAGGAGATCTGGAGTGGATGAACTGAAGAGAGAAATGAACAAGATTAAGCCTCCTACATTTGATGGAGAACACCAGAAGGAGGAAGATGCTGAAACATGGTTGCTTGGCATGAGGAAATATTTCCAACTACAAAATTATTCCTCTCATGCTGAAGGAAGAATTGCGATGTATCAACTGAAAGGAAAAGCATCCCTGTGGTGGGATCATCTTGTGCAGGTGCATCACATTAGAGAGAAAGATGTTACTTGGAAATAATTCGAGAAGTATTTTGAAAAAAAATACTTGAATAAAAGATACTATGACAGAAAGATGAAAGATTTCTTTGAACTCAAGCAGGGTAGCATGTCTAGTGATGAATATGAACGAAGATTCTTGGAGTTGTTGAAATATGTTCCCTTCATCAAGGATGAGACTGTCAAAATTAAAAGGTATCTGAGTGGACTACCACCTTCCATTGGGGACAAGATTTAGTATGATGACCCAAAAACTATGGAAGAAATGATAAGAAGAGCAAAATGCTTGTGTGAGAAGCAAAGAGAAAATCCCACTTTTCGGAAAGCTTGGGATGACCAGAAGAAGTTCAAGAAGGAGCAGAGGCAAAAGGGAAACAAACCTCCCTTTTTAAAAAACAGTCCTCAAGGACAACCATCATTTAGAGAGCTAGGAATGGCTGATGTAGGGGGACAAAGGCCAAGGAAAATGCCCATTCAGTGTTGGGGCTGTCAGGGGAACCATAATTACAAGACTTTCCCCACAAAAATGGCAAAGTGAGAGCTGTCCATAATTTTCAACAAGATGAAATAGTGGAGGACATGGGTAGTAGAATACCCAAGATCTATGCAACCCTGGACAACAAGCAAGAAGAATATCAGTCACACATGATTGAAGTGAAAGGTATGATCAACAACCATGCCTTTACTATTTTAATTGATTAAGGGGCTATCCATAGTTATATAGATCCCAGAGTGGTGGAAAGTTTTTAATTGTCGAGAAGAAAACATGGAAAATCTTGGTTAGTACATCTGGCCACAGGAACCAAGAGAAAGGTTACAAAATTGGTTAAGTCCTGTACAGTGGAAATGAATGGACTAAGCACAAGGGATGAATTGAAGATTCTACCTTTAGGTTCCTATGACTGTCTAATTGGGATGGATTGGTTGGACCAATACCATGCCATATTAGAATTTCATAACAAGGCATTCACTTGCTTGGATGAAGAAGGAAATTGAAAAATAGTCCAAGGAATTCCCAGAGTTGTTGCTATCAGAGAAATATCAACAATGAAGCTGAAGAAGTGCTATAGGAAAGGCTATCAATTATTTGCAGCCCACTTGGAGGAATCACTTGAGGATAAGGTGTCAAAGATTGAAGACCATGCGATATTAAAATATTTTGGGGATGTATTCCAGGAGGTACCAAGACAACCCCCAAAGAGAGATATTGACTTTTCTATAAACTTGATGCCTGAAGCAGCTCCAATGTCGAAAGATCCTTATAGAATGAGTACACTAGAGATGAAATAACTGCAGTTGCAGCTGGAAGAGATTCTGAAGAAGGGGTATATATGCCCAAGTGTGTCACCTTAGGGTGCCCTGGTCCTGTTCATGAAGAAGAAGGATGGGACATTGAGATTGTGCATCGATTTCAGATAATTGAACAAGGTGACTATTTAGAACAAGTATCCTCTGCCAAGGATCGATGATCTCTTTGATCAGTTGAAGGATGCTAAGATATTTTCGAAAATATATCTTAGATCAGGATATCACTAGGTAAGAATAAAGGATGAAGACATCAACAAGACCACCTTTAGGACAAGGTATGGTCATTATGAATTCACAGTGGTGCCATTTGGGTTATCAAATGCGCCCGTTGTCTTTATGTGCCTAATGAATGGTGTATTCAGGGACTATCTAGACAAGTTTGTCATAGTCTTTTTGGATGACATCCTGGTGTATTCCAAGTCGGAGGAAGAGCATGAACATCATCTGAAGATGGTGTTGCAGGTGATAAGAGAACACTAGATTTATGCCAAATTGAGCAAGTGCTCGTTTTTATCAAAAGTAGATCCATTACTTAGGGCACATCATTTCATAGGATGGAATAGCCGTGGATCCTGAGAAGATAAAATCCATCAGAGAATGGTCAGTGCCAAAGAATGTGACATAAGTTAGATCCTTTATGGGTCTAGATGGATATTATAGAAGGTTCATTGCAAGGTTCTCAAGGATTTCTCACCCTATCACTTCCTTGCAAAGGAAGGAGAAGAAGTTTCAGTGGATAGAAGAATGTGAGAAGAGCTTCCAACGATTGAAGAAACTGTTAACCAGTGCTCCAATCCTGATGATTGCATATCCAAATGAGGATTTCGTAGTGTGCATAGATGCATCCAAAGAAGGACTAGGAGGAGTACTCAACCATAATGTATTTGTAATATGTTATGAGACCAAGAAGTTGAAAGAGCACGAAAAGAACTATGCCACTCATGATTTGGAGTTGGAGGCCATTGTTCACGCTCTAAAGAAATGGAGACACTACCTCATGGGAAGGAGGTTTGAACTGAGGAAAGACCATAACGGTTTGAGGTATTTGTTTGATCATCCAACCTTGAATGCTAGGCAGAGTAGGTGGTTGGAATTCCTTTGTGAGTATGACTTTGATATCAAGCATATCAAATGAAAAGAGAACAAAGTGGCTGATGCACTCAACAGGAGAGTGCATGAATTACATGCTACAACCATTAGCATGTACCAAAATGACATTAAGAAAATAATTTTGGAAGCTGCAAATGCAGATTTGCAGTACATGGAGTTGGTAGAAAAACTACAACAAGGTGAGATGCCATAGAAAGTGGAAGATTACAAGTTGGGAGTTGATGGAACACTCCTGTACAAAACCAAAGATTATGTACCTAATGTCCAGGAATTGAAACTTATGATTTTGATGCATAATGTGCCTTATGCTGGGCACCCTGGATATCAGAAAACTGTGGTAGAAGTTAAGAGCCATTACTTTTGGCCAGTTATGAAGAAAGATATTGTTGAATACAATGCCAGATGTATGGAGTGTTAGAAGGTTAAAGATGAGCACATGCACCCAACAGGGTTGCTACAACCTTTACCCATTCCTGAGTGGAAGTGGGAGGTAGTGACAATGGATTTCATCACATAATTTCCCAGAACATGCAAGCAACATGATTCAATCATGGTGGTGGTGGAAAAGCTTACGAAAGCTGCCCATTTTATTCCATTGAAGACTACTCACAAGGCAGTTAATGTTGTCGATATATTTATGAGGGAAATATCAGGATTGCACGGTGTTCCCAAGACAATTGTGTCTAACAGAGACCCAAAATTTACCTCAAAATTCTGGAAAGGGTTATTCAAGGGGTTCAAAAGAATTTGAACTTCATCACAACCTATCATCCTGAGTCTGATGGGCATACATAATGGGTGAATCGATTAATATAAGACATATTAAGGATGTATGTGATGGACACACCATATAAATGGGAAGACTACCTACACTTGGTAGAATTTGCCTACAATAATGGGTATCAAGCATCACTGAAGATGAGCCTGTTTGAAGCACTTTACAGCAGAAAGTGCAACACTTCAGTAAGATGGGATAACCCAACTGATAGAGCAGTGGTTGGGCCAGAGTTTCTCAAGGAAATGGAAGAACAAATGCTGAAGATTAAGCAGAATTTGAAAGCTTCCCAAGGCAGGCAGAAGAGTTATGTTGATAAGAATAGGACCCACATGGAGTTTAAAGTGGGTGATCATGTTTTCCTGAAAGTGAAAGCTAACAAAAGTTCTTTGAAGCTGGGAAATTGTTCAAAGTTGGCAGCTATATTTTGTGGACCATTTGGAATCCTAGAAATGATTGGACCAGTTCCATATATGCTTGCATTGCCTGCATCCATGAATGTACATAATGTGTTTCATGTTTCATTACTTAATAAATATATACCTGATGATAATCATGTCATTGATTGGAATGTGGTTCAGGTGGAGCAAGAAGGCGTATTGCAAGGGCATCTTGTGTGCATATTGGATCGAAAGAGAAACCAGCTCTGGAATCAAGCCATAGGGCTTGTAAAGGTCCAGTGGACCTGGTACGGCCTTGAGGATGTGACATGGGAACATGAGGATGCTATGCAGGTAGAGTACCCTCATATTTTTGAAGATTTTGGAAATCTTGTTGATGTTGTGTAAGAGTTGCACTGAGGACAGTGAAAAAATAAGGGGAGGGTATTGTAATACCCCAAGGACATGCCCCAATTATATTATGATTTGTAAACATGTTTTGTAGGTTGGTGAGCCGAGGAACTATAAGCTGGTAAGATTATGTGATGATTAGTCCGGAGAGCCTAGATTCTTAAGGCCATGAGCTTGTTTTTGTATATGTAATTACGAAGAACATTAATAAAGATTAAACATCGTTTTGTGTAGATCGACCACGAAGAAAGAATGATGGGGGACTAAGCTTCCACAAGGTTGGGTAAGGGAGGAGGCTAAGTGTTTGGGCCTAGGGGATAATCTAGGGGGCTTACCTCTAAAGGGGATAATAGTTTATTATTATTTCCTAAAGGCTAAGGTGGACAATTGATGAGTGTTGTCCTAAGTTCCTGGGAAAGGGGAACAAATGAAAATGTAGTGCATGCAACTCCAGGAAGACAAGTGTCGACCTGGGCGCATGCAGTTAAAGATGATGAGTTGAGCCATGTTGGGGGTTCGTTCTATCGAGGTTGGCCATTCTCCACCCACTGTATAACCGTGAATGGGGACATCCACCAGGGACCCTGGAACTAGTAACCTGTGAGTCAATCGTGTTGGGGGTTCACTCTCCCATTCTTGCATCCTCCACCTAAGTTCACCGAGATAAACATTTGAAAAACCATCTGGCCTCTACATTGGACCTCTGCATAGCCACACACCTATGAAAACCTAGAACTGTGAAGCTGACCGACGTGAGACATGTACCCAACCTATCCACTTTTGCATAGCCGAGTCCGTACTTGAACCGTTTTTTGGATGTCTATATCCAATTTCCTATTGCTTCTGTCACCTGTGAGTTAATCGAACGTTGTTGTTGTTGTTTTTGTCCTTACTTTGAGGGAATTGAGTCAAAACTGGTTGAAGAGGTAGGTTTTCATACCTGTGAGTAGCTCTCTCCAGGTGAGAGAGTTTGCTGGGAATTGGTTTTCTCTCAGAGAGAGTCCATCACCAACTACGAATCTCTAAAAATTCCTGATCTGACTTGTTGCCAAGACCCTGAGAGGGAGGTGAAGCAACCGATGGACTGTGTGAAAGTGAAGGTAAATACTCCTAGGTGGAACATGCATGTGGGGAATGAGAGTCCGTGAGTAGTGGGCGTAAGAAGGATCCTGGAGAGAATCCTTCCAGTTGCACTGTGCAATTTTCCTGTAACCTCAGCCTAGTGTAAGATTCCCTTGACCTGGGTGGAGCTTAGTCCCAGCTCGAGGGTGACCCACTACTGAGCGTGATGAGCAGCGTGGTCTAAGGCTGGGAGGTTCGTGGAAGGTCTACATGTAGTCAGTGGACTTTACTCCAGTTAAAAGATAAGTATCATTCTGTGCTTAATTTATATGTAATGCATATATGTAAGGGTTGTATGTTTTCATGTATTCCATTGCATGTATGAATTGTTGTTAATTCTATTTAAGTCTGTGCAGTAACTCTATGTTAAATGTGTTAATTTGATTTAATGCATAATATATATAAGTGTATATTCTGCATGGTGGCATTACCCAGTCTCCGTGTTGGCCGGGGATGTTACAGGACGAGTACCAAGAACATAATGTGGCAGAAAATAAGAGCACTCTTCGACTGGAATGAAACATTACAGTGACAGATGGAATTGGTATGACTCAGAGACAAGCAAATTACCCAACTATAAGATGAGAAGCAAACATGTACAATGTTCAAGGGCGAAATTAGCTTCCATAAAGGATTGCAAAACAATTGACCCACTTCCTTCAATTTCCCCCCCATCTGAACATATGAGTACCTCTTTCTTGTTTAATGATATTGAGGAGGATAACATATGCTCGATAAAACTCATCCTTCAAATGAATCTTTCAACATATTTTTAACGAACCTGAGGAAGGAGGGGTTCGGTCCCAGATGGGTCCTAGAGATCGGACTGACATAGGTCCTTCGATGCATAGTTTTACGAGCCCAAAGAATTTAAAATCGGTCATTTTTCATATTTATAGAGTTTGAAAATAACTTAAATATGACTCCATGGATGATTTTTTCATAAATTTAGTCTCCCTATCCTGAAAAAAGTGTGAAAAAATACAGGGGAGAGCTTGATTAGAGTAGTCATTTTTCATAATTAGTCTTGCAAGGCCGAAAAAGAGATAATATACCACTCAAAAGACACCCTTTCAAAAATTTTAATGAGTATGAAAGGAAGAAATCCCACTTGACAATCTTTTCATGTTTAGGGATTCTGAAAAGAGCTTAAAGGAGACTCCAAAGAGTTCATTTTTCATATAGCTTTTACGAGTCTGAAAAAGAGATAAAAGTGTACTCGGTAACCTATTCTCATGTATTAATGAGTAAGAGAAAGAACAAAGACTGAGCTTGGTAACCTATTCTCATGTTTTTACGAGAAAAAGAAAGAACAAAGACTAAGATCGTTCTAGAAAAGACTACTACGTTATGATTGGAACGACCCTCAAACGAGGATCACTCCTAGCAGTGTGTCTCTCTAAAGGTGGTTTTCTCCCATCTTGCATGATAGAAGCTAGTGATTTATTCTTTACTCATTTAGGTGTCTGGTTACTAATAGGAACATTTTCACTAGTCAGAGGAAAATAAGGTTCAAGTGCTCGATCTAGAGTGAGACTTGATTCTAATGTAGGGGGTTTTGTTTCATTTTTTAACGAGATTGACAAAGACAATGAACTATGCTTGTTGAGACCAGTTACTACCAAAGGATCAAATAATTCTAAGGATTGTCGCACCTAAGTCGAAATCATGTTTAACATGGAAACCTACGTGGTGGGAGGAGAAGACAAAGAAAAAACCCCCATGAGCGAGGAATCCTTAAGAAGACATACACCTACACTCTCAAAACCATTCTCTCCTAGAAAAGGGACATTATTCGTTCCAACATTGTGGAGATATGGATTTGTATAGTCAAGTTGGTCAACAATAATACTTTTTCCTTGATGGGGAAATCATAAGATACGAAACACTGAAGATGTGACAACAATCATCGAATAGAACCAACTATGACCAAGTAACAAATTATAATACAGGGGTGCGTCAACCACTTCAATATTGACCGAAACAGTCTTACCCTTCAACGTCACATCAAAATATTTCAAGAGTCTGTGAGGTTGGAAACCACGTCCATCAAATGCTTTCAAGGTGGTAGGAGACTGGGTAAGTGTACGAGAACCAAGGGCTCTCCAACAAGGCAAAGACATGATATAGGTGGAGGCTCCCTCTTCCAAAAGAGTGCAATGGATGTTCTTCCCACCAACCAAAACTTGAATTTGTAATGCTAAGTGGTGGGAGAGTCTCTCCTTAAAATAATCTAGATTAAACATAATCAGGTTTGACTCATTTGGATCCATGGTTCCAATGGCTGACAACAGTGTTCTACGTTGACTCAGACAATGGTGTAGAAATTTGAGGGTGGACATAGCACAAGGAACTTGCACCAAATATTCAATGATGTTGTAGTTTTGGGAAGCGCATGCATTTGGATCAAATGTCGCTTTTTGAATTACGCTCTTGGGTGACTACAACACTACATCATAAATTCTCTTCTCATTCTGAAGAGGATTGGAAGATGGAGGAGGAGTGGAACTAGAGGGATAATCAACAACCTTTGTTTTAGGATGATCACCTGGAGGAGTGTCATAGGTATTTTCTCAAGTCGTGGAATTAACTGTCTTGAACATGTATACCTCAGAGGCACTTGATGAAGCATCCCCATGGTGGGAATGAGTTGTGTTTCCCCCTTGCGAAGGGGTAGGGTTTTGTGCAACCATATGTTTTTGTTGAAACGGTTGGGCGGTACCCTTCAGATATTTAGAGACAACCCCATGATGAGGGAAGTCTTTTATTTAGTGGTCTTCCTCAAAAATCATACATGGAGATTTAGGCTTCCTAGTCGGTTGGGTATCAACAACCTTATGATTATCCTGTTCGTTAAAAGATTTCTTGGATTACCCTTGTTTTTATTTTTACCTCCTAGTTTCTTAGATGAAGTAGATTAGACTACATTCACCTCAGAGGTTTGAGCAAGAGTGGAAATAGTGTTGGTGTTTGGAAAAAAATTGGGTTCCAGAGCATGTCTTGTTGGATCGTTCGAAGGACGAGGAGCATGAGGGATCATATAATAAACCAAATACAAATATTGTGCACGACTGATAGCCTAATCCTCAGTAACAATGTTTCCCATAGAAAATTCACGAGCAATGGGTGGTAAGAGAGACTTTGTAAAACAATCCACAAGGAGTTGGTCCAAAATTGGAGCCTTAATCAATCATCTTCGTTGTCTCCACTCATGAATATGATCAGATATGTGGGTGAAAGAGGATTGTCGGAGTGAGGTCAAAAGATCTGTACCAATATCATACCATATAGGAAACTAAAAATGCTTCAGGAAATCCATGGCAAGAGAATTAAAGTCGGCAAAGGAGTTACACGACAATTCAATATACCATTCCACTGTTGCACCTGTAAGTGTTCTCTAAAAAAGTCTAAGACTAATGGAATCGTCCATAAAAGAGTTGGAAGAGCACTATAAATGGAAATTCATAACATGGTTGTTAGGATCTTCCCTAGGTTTTCCATCGAATTTTGGGATGTCAGACAAAAATTTGGCAGGGATGGCGGGCCAAAATGGGGCATGAAATCTGGGATCGTTTATCAAATGTGACAGATATGGAAGATCTAACGTAGCCAAGAATGAAATTTGTTGGTTAGTTTGTGGATACAAGTGATAACCATATTGCATGGGAACACCAGTAGGACCATATTCAGGCTGTGGCGAGACGATAAAACTAGATGGTCCTCCCATATAAGGTGGTTGCCCGTGTTGTCCACCCATGTAAGGTGGTTGTCCTGTTTGTCCACCCATGTAAGGTGGTTGAGCGGATGGACCTCCTACATACTGATATTGAACTGATGGTCCCCCGATGTGATGTGGTTGGCCTAATGGACCTCCCATATATTGTGATTGTAGGGATTGTTGTGTTGGAATCGTGGGGGTTACAGATTGATAGGGCATAGTTCCTTGTGGAGGAATTCCTGTTGGATTGGGTTGAGTCCATAAAGGATTTGTAATTCCTGGATACAGATGTCCAGGATACAGTCCAGTAGTATTAGGGATAGAAGGACCCTTAAGAGAGGATTTCCCCTATGCTTGTTGATGTTTCAATCATGTAGGTTTCCCCCCAGTAAAAATTTTCCCTTCAACTGAAGGTTACCCCCAACTGAAGGTTGTCCTCCCATTAAATATTGACCTCCAATGTAGGGTGTACTAATATGTAATGTATGATATGGAGGTGGAGTATATTTTTTGACCGTGGTTGTGTGAACGAATTTACTGTCGGTCATTTGATAGATGGAATGACCAAGTAAGGAACTTGGCATGTGCATGTGGGGAAATAGTAAAGAAATAATGTTACCTAACTCATGTGCGAAAGGATATGTATGCACATGTGGTTGAGTCAGGGTTGCCTGGTTCAATGATGTTTCCATTAAAATAGAAGCACCAACAATATAAACTACGTGAGTTGTGGAAAAATATGAATTCCCAAGTCCTTCAGGAAAACCAAAAGATGATGGGTTCGCGCCAAAATATGGTGTAGTGGTGGAACCAGGCGGTAATTGATAAGCAGAATAAGAATAAACATATATCATGGATGGTGGATCAATGAGTGGTTTTCTAAATGGATCAGTAAATAGAGGATTCACAAAAGATGCATAGCTTACTATGAAAGTTGGGACCGATTATTCAACGTGATGGCCACTTCCAAGAGCTATGCTCCCAGATTCAGAAGTATGATATTCAATCATTTCTTCATAATAAATATTATGGTGAGGTTCCTAAACGTTAGGATCCATACCGTGAAATTTTCGATCCTAAGGTTGACTATGAAATTCAAAGAAACACACTCCTATGAAAACTAAAAGAAATCAACCAAGCAACAATAGGCTCAAGGAACTTTCGAAGACGGGATATCAAGATGTCGGTGAAGAAGTGAGAAGAAGTTAACCCAACCTCCACCTAACAGTCCTTCTTGGTGCAAGAAACCCTCACTTTCGCGGGATCACCCTCCAAGGTACTGAGAGTGTGATACGATCTCTGCCCCATGTACCGTGGGGATCCCCCCACAGTCACCTCTATAGGTACATAGGAAAGGATACTAAGGATACCAACTTGCATTCATCCTCCAGGTGGGTACAATTAGCAGTCGGGACCGAACGTATGGGACAAATCTCAAAGTCCGAAGCTCTTCAAGGGAACTGAAGACAAGTGGACTGGTAAGACTCCAGAGGACCCCGAACGGATTCATAGTTCATGAAGCACCGAGACCAAATGAAACTAGTGGTTTCTCAAGAAAAACCCCCAATATACGATATGTTTGTTATGATTGGTTAATATTTGGAGGGGTAATCTCTGCTGCTCTCATGCATGTGACCTTGTGTTTAGCCCCTATGTGAGAGGGGGTTCCCAGTTATGCTTATACAGAAGTTGGATTTGTACACTCCTTAGTGATCTACCGTCTGTTTAGTAGTCTTGGACAATTTATTCACTTTCCCTAGTACAAAGACCCTAATCATGTGCTACTATTGGTGTTCTAAAACAAAAAAATGTTCTAGTTGATTTTATTAGCACGTGGTTGATTTTATTGGATTTTACTCAAAGGGTTCACAAAGATGAAATTGATGTGAGAGAGACTCAACTCCAATAGAATGCAAAAGAATGAGATGCGGTTCATTCTTTTTGATGAATTCTATGTATGAGAAGGAGAAGAGTTATGTTCTTCTTAACACAAGCAAGCACTCAAAACTATGCAATTTTCAATTCTAGGATCAAGATTATGCCAAACTACCAAGCAAATGTTTCTGAAAATAGAAACGTGCAGGAAAAACTAGCTCTTTTTCCAAACATAAACCAAAACAAATTTCCTAATGAATGCAAAAGTTCTTTGTTTGATTATGTATGCAAGGAGATATGCAAAAAAAATTCGCTTCTTGACTTTCAGATGAAAGAGATCTATGTTTGATACAAAGAACTATGAGGAAAAATGACAATCAAACAAAGCATACACAAAGTGATGACAACTGAAAGAAAACAAGTAGGCGATAACCTATTCAATCAAGAAATCAAATATGCAAAATAGAAATAATGCAAGAACTCATGAAAATCCTCAAACAATGAGCAACAAGAAACAAAAGTCAAGTTAGGTTGTGGTAAGCATACGAGTCCTAATCATCCAGAAAAGAGAGATGTTTTAAATGAATAAAAGAAGGCTCAATACCAGACAACCTTTGCAAATCCTAGTTTATGAACAATCATAAACAACCAAGCAATCTGAAAGCTTTGCGAGACAAAGATCGAAGAACTCAAAGGCATGAAGAACCAAGGGATCATGTTAACCCAAGGGGACCACAACTAGGAGAAAATTTTCAAAATCAAGGGAGAAACATAAATGAGTGATAACTGTCAAATTCTTAGGAAAAAAAAGTCAAGTACAATCAAGGGTGTCTAAGAAAAAATCCCCTCACAATCATACTGAGAAATAGAAAGAAGAAAGGAGGAAAAAAGGCCAAAACATGGGGAATGGCGCCCATGTTCTCAAACAAACAGAGAGCCAGTTAGGGGAATGACGCTCTGTGGAAGAAACTAGGGGGGCTCCATCCAGTTAATGGCAACCTCTAGTAGGATTTTGGGGAGTTCCAGTGAGGTAAGTGACACCCCGGTGTGAACTTCAAGGGAGTTCCACCTTCTAAAAAGTTCAGAAAATTGTTCTAAAAGGATAAAAACCCAGAAAATCCAATCAATGACTATGTGATCTCTTCAGTGAAGAGGAGATACCAGGAAATAGACTAGAATGAAACATTAAACAATAACTAATGATAGGAAAAGGCTTCAGGTGATCCAAGGAAATACTAGTCAAAGTCCCTCTGAGTGGAGTCACCAATTTCTGTTACGGAATGTTTCGTCTACGGATAGATGAAACATCCCA
>ML810616.1:82486-93000 GCA_009831015.1 Picea engelmannii | reverse complement strand
TACAGTTCTATTGAAATTAGCACAAGTTCATCTTAACTTGGATATTCAGGTTATTAAAGTATGATTAGGAAAATCTATTTTTGTTTTGAATCTATATTATATGTTTGGTTTTGATTGGATTTTTAACATTATCATAATAATTTAACTATATATATATATATATATTTTAATAAATTTTTTAACATTTTGAAAAATTGATCCAAGTGGATATTGTTGGCCACCCAACTGTTCCAAATTCCAACTAGCCCATCTTGACAGTTTTCAGTTCAACACATTTCTCTGTAATGGGGACATTTATTTGTAACTGTGGGTTCTGCACTTACGAGGCTGTCCTAAATCCCTACACAACATCCAGGTGGATATTGGTGGCTACCCACATATTCCAAGTGGCTTATTTTGGAAGTTTTCATGTCAATACATCTTTCTGTACTTCCAGGGCCATTTTGGGGCTCTAAACATTGTTTTCTTGTCTTGACACAGTCAAACTATAGATAGAGTTAGAGTTTGACAACATAATGCATATTCCTCGTAAATACATTTCTAACGAGCTATCACACGCCTAAAACGAAGATCGTATGCAAAAGTTACGACCCTGGGAAGTTGATGTACTAACTTACCCCAACGGGGCCCACATGGATTTTGACACTTCATCTCCCAGGGTTAGGTTTTTGGATGTCAAGGGTTTTGGAATTCATGTTTATCATAAAAAGGCCTTCAAAGCCTCATTTTAATCATCTTCTTGTGAATGAGCGTAGCTGTCACATCTCTTTTCAGAGATAAAGATGCCACCATTCTAGCGAGTCTTGTACTCTATATTTTTACAGTCTCTGTACATTTATTTCATTAATATAAATCATGTATTGATGTATTTCTTTGTTTCTGGCAATTTTTATGTGTATTTCATTGTAATATCTATGCTTTCATTTCATTCCGAAAATAATCCGGATAAAAAATGAAAAGTACACCCTTGACAAGTCAACATCAACAAGAAGCTATGCTACTCATGTAGCTTTGAAATTCACTAAACTAACCTTTATTTGATATTTAGGGTCGTGCTACTTAGCAAGTACATCCACTCTCAATGTGATTTATCTTTTATTATATTTTAGGGTCACCGACCAAAACAAATGATATGACTTGATCCGACCCATCCAACTGATAACCATTTATTCCCCAAGAAGAATGGCTTATGAACGTAACATAAAGGCGATTTCTAATCTACTATAATGTTGTTATTATTATTAAATAAAAACAAAAAATGAGGGAGAAACTACCTAGCCTGAATTGGAGCTTTGATTTTGGCAGGCAACCGAGTCTAGCTTTGTTCGGTATTCTCGATCTATGAAATAAACCACCTAACATTAATCTAATGTACAAATAGACCATCTAATGGTTGTTGTTATAGACATGAAATTAATCTAAAATATTTAATCCACAATTAGTCGTAATCATTGATATGCAATTCAGATCTGAAAAACACCCAGAAAACTAATTGTGCAATGAAGAACATAAATTAGATAGCGCAGAGCAGAGAAAATAGAATATACATGAAAATGGAGAATAAGAATTAGAACAAAAAAATAACCATCACATTTTCTTGAGTGAGAGAGGAGCGCCTTCTATAAACAAGGTGGATTTTTCCTTCTCGTTATTAGTTGATTACAATAGAAGTTGCAAAATCTAACTAAATGCTTACAACAACAATGACTAAAAGCACACTAAATGCTTGTAGAGGAAAGTGCTGAAGCGAACTACTATCTACAATAGAAATATATGAAACTAACTACAATACTAATTAAGGAGCGCCCCCTCATCCTAAGTGGTGAAGGAAGTGGGGCACACTTCCTGGGGGCCCAATTCCTACCAGTTTATATTTGGAAGTGTCCCTGCCTCTACCATAAAATGAGGGAAATTGCACTGCAAATGATGTTGGCGTTTGAA
The DNA here is from genome assembly GCA_009831015.1 of Picea engelmannii. Classification (NCBI taxonomy): domain Eukaryota; kingdom Viridiplantae; phylum Streptophyta; class Pinopsida; order Pinales; family Pinaceae; genus Picea; species Picea engelmannii. The sequence goes on along the minus strand of ML810616.1, from coordinate 91,059 downwards.
TTGGTACTTGTCCAGAAATATCCATACATGATATCCTAACTAAAAGAACAATGATGTGCACTTCTTATCATGCCTCTGTTTCACATGGTCTTGGGATGCTTGTAAGGCAACTACTTCCAGAGTATAACGCTGAGTCAACACATGGATAAAACGTTAAGCCGACTAATGTTTCTGCTCGTGATGTGCCAAGCCAGAATGAGCAAGGGTCTCTGAATGGAATGCCGTCAAATGAACTCCATGTTTAAATATTTCCCCACTAGCGAACTGTAATGCATCCTTATTAATCTCAAAGGGAAGATTCCTATCTGGAAAATGGAGAACCTTTGCATAGTATAATGCGGCCAAAAGTTGAGTGAAGTGGTGCCCAACCTTTTGCAAAAAAATATTGAGGTCATGGGGATTAGAGTGCGTTGGCTATTATGCCAAAACTTGTACCTGAGATGGATCTGATCGACCCCCTACTATGTCCAGTATGAGTCCCAAATGTGGAACTGATGTGTGTCCCACATAGGATTTCTTTACCTGAAGTGTATGTTCCCGTAGAAGCTTGAGGATGCTGCAGACGTGTAGAAGATGTTCTTCCCAAGAATTACTAAAGACCAAGATATCATCAAGATAAATGATCATGCATTTACCCAAATGACTTGCTGCATTCATGTGAACTTGATGGTAGCTAGTTGCAAAATCCATTTGTGTGAAGGAACCATAGTGGCTCACTAGGTGCCATTCCGAATCATCCTTGTAAGTGGTCCAACACTTCCTCAATCCAGGGTAAGAGGTAGTCGGTTTTGACATTAGATTTATTAAGGGAACCATAGTGGGTCACTAGGTGCCATTCCGAATCATCCTTATTTGGGATAACAAAGGTGGGGGACACAAATTGAGACAATGAAGGTGGAATATGTCATTAATTCAAAAGTTGACCAATTGGGTGTTCCATGTCAGCGGCCTCTCGGGGAGTGATGTGATAGGATAGGGTGTCGGGAAAAGAATCATTAAGAATTAGATCAAGTGTGAGATCAATAGAGCGAGATGGGGGTAGTTCTATGGGTTGTCTGAAGACGTCTGCAAATTCTTGGAGAGGGGTATCCATGGTAGGAGGTACATGGTTATTCTGGTTATATGGGTTAATGGGGTGAACTAAGTACAAATAGACACATTGGTTCAAAATGACTTGATTAATGACCGGGTGGTCAATAATAGACTGGGTGGATTTAGGAGCAAAAGAAGTAAGCACATAGGTGCTCCCCTCATGTTGCAAGTGGCATTGATGAGATTTAGCATGACAGATAGTGTTTCGAGCCTATTGGTAAGGAATACGAAGTAACAAATCAACACAATCAAGAGGAGGGACATCACACACTACAATATATCGGAAAGGGCCAATCGCAAAGGTAACCACACAGTGATGAGAGATAGTGAGACGATGGCCTTCCTTTTGTACCCATATGAGATGGTATGGGGTTGGGTGTAGAGTGGTGGGGAGTTTTAGGCGTGTGACCAAGTTCTGGGCCACAAGGTTCTTTTGGCTTTCGTTGTCCAATATGAGAGTAGCCAACTCATGCTTGATCTAAAAATTATGTGTAAATAGGGGTATATTAAATATGTCGAGTTCATTAGTGGTCATTAGGATCATAGAAGGGTCCACTTCAATAGGATTTTCGAGAGAGACTACTTCAGGATGGTAAGGGGAATCTAGCTAAGCGACCTCTCCAAATAGAGTCTCGTTGGTGCAAATGTTCTTAAGTGCATGATAGTCTCTAGATGCATGCAAATTTGCATTATGAAAGATACATCAGGGTGCATTTCTGGGTGTGGATGGAGACGTAGGGGAAACCAGAAAATGCTCAATATGCGAAGGACTAGCAGTAGAAGGACCATATCAGGTTGGGGGAGAGCGGATTCAAGGAGCCACTTTACGCTCCATGGCCAAGGCCCGAAGAAAGGTCTTGTCCAAGGAAGGAGACTCAAACAAATCGAATTCACGACGGAAAATTGTTAATAAACTAGAATTAAATTTGACAATCAACACCTCTTCCGGATCAGAAATGTGTAGCTGGATGCGCAACTTGCAGAAGAAATCTATATAGCTCTATACTAACTGATGGTTGAGTTTTCAGAGCTGCAACCATTTGGCAAGGAGGTTTTGTCGATATCCCAGGGGATAGAAGCGATCTTTGAGTGCCTGGAAAAATCCCTCCCACATCGTAATGTGTGGTGTCTGTGTCTCAATTGGGTCACCTGTGTCCATGACCTAGCTGGAATATTTCTCTAGTTGAGTGTCCCACCATGTTTGCACGATTCCCTCAAGTTCCAGATCAACAATCTGAAGCTTCATGTCTTCTGTCATATCAAGACATGTACAAAAGTATGTGGAAAGACTGTGAAGCCAAGAGTCGACATTCTCACTATTCATTTGGCCTGCAAACTTTGGTAATTGGAAGCATGTATCAAGCTACATGGGTGTTGGAGTTCTGTGCTATGGAAAACAAAGTAGCTCTTGGAAATCCATCGTTAAACCCTGAATTTGAGTTGTGGCAGTGGATGCAGAATCCTCTGTAGATGACTATCTTTACAACGACATAACTTTTCATTCACTACAGATGCCAATTTGTCACTCGATACTGCGCTGAGAATCATTGAAGTCCCGAGGGGCCTGAGAAGGCACCTAGTACCCTGAAGAGGTTGAGTGGATAATGGTGAAAAATGAACGTACTAGAATCCTTGAGGAGGGCACACTAGAAGTCCTGAGAAGGACGTCTGACTCTGACAATGTTTTTTTTGTTGGATGGCCTCTATTCTAAATTTCATGGATGAGTAGAAGATGACTTGTATCGAGGCTCTGATACCAATCAATCTACGATTCAGATATGAAAAACACACAAAAACTAAGTGCACAATGAAGAACAAAAATTAGATAGCGTGGAGCAGAGAAAATATAATATACATGAAAATGGAGAAGAATAATTAGAACAAAAAAATAGCCATCACGTTTCTTGAGTGAGAGAGGAGCTCCTTCTATAAACAATGAGGCTCTTTCCTTCTCATTATTAGGTGATTACAATAGAAGTTGCAACAACTAGCTAAATACTTACAACAATAATTACTAAAAGCACACTAAATGCTTGTAGCGGAAAGTGCTGAAGCGAACTATTATCTATAATAAAAACATCTTAAACCAAATACAACACTAACTAAAATACTAATTAAGGAGCACCCCCTCATCATGAGTGGGAAAAGAAGTGGGGCACACTTCCTAGTGGGCAAAGAAGTGATGCGCACTTCCCAGTGGGCATCATTCTCATTTCTTTCGAAACTACTTGCCTAGGTTACATGGTCAACAATGCCTAGTTTAGGTCGTTTACAATTTTTATTAGTTTGTCCTTGTCATGCATTATGTGAGTTATATTCTACTTCTGTACACCTTGCAATTTCTCATGTTTGGGTGGCACGTGCTTTCCTTAACTCTGTGAAGAAATATGCAGAGACAGATTGCTGTAGCACACAACACAATTGATATGTATTGTATATTAATATGGATGTATAATTACATAACATAGTTACAAATAAGTTACGAAGGTGTCGGTGCAATTATATGTATAATATATTACCAAACAAAAATTATAGACCCGTATTCGTAATCGGAAGAGTTGATGCACTATATGTGCCAATAAAATATAGGTTACTATGTCTCTTTAGTATAGCTTAGATAAGAAAACTGTTGGATTACTAAGAGGGGGGATGAATCAGTAATAGAGCAATTTAATCCTTTTTAATCATAAAATGCAAGTGTTATATCAATGTAGCATTATCATCCAATAGTAGCAGAGTAAATAAACAGTGAACAAATGAGCAATCATACACATACATAGTAGACCAATGTTTTTACGTGGAAACCCAAAGCGGGAGAAAACCACATAATTCTTTTTCTTATATGTCTTTAAGAATTACATTCATTGGAAGCACCAAATTCCTTTGTTTTCCAGCTGCAACTGGAAGGAGTCTCCAACCCCCTATTTTCTGGCTACAACCTGAGGGAAGTTTCAACTCCCTAATTCTCTGGCTACAACCAGAAGGAGGCTAAAACCCCCTATGTTCTCCAGCTACAACCACCTGTCCTTGCCCCATTTAATTGCCCTGAAATATAAGTAGAATGATGGAACCATTGTCACACTATCACTGTGAGATATACTGTTGTCAACCTGTAGCAATCAACCTGCAACAACCTGTACCATAAACAAGTGCATCAACCATGCACCAAAATGTACCTCAACCAAAGGCCCTCATCAATTTCATCATCCAAATTTTATTTGTAACTCTGTAATAGACCTGGTGTATATGATCACATACCCACAAACCTTCCTTAACTTTAACAAGAAGAGACTAGCATTTTCATCAAACTTTACTTTAGTCTCACATGACTAATTTTGGATTAGTCAACAACCCTAACTTGAAATAATCATCACTATGTACCTGTAATGAATCAAGATCTGAAAATAGTACACAATCTTCTTCAGTGTCTTTTATGCAATTCCTCCAGGTTTCAGTACTCGGAACCTCTCAGAAAATGAGTTATAACAAAACTGACATACCTTGTTGAATTCTGGCTTATTCTAGAGAGCAAACTTGTATAGCGTGCCCCGCACATAATATTTTTTTTATGGATCTAAAAATGGTACAAAAAAATACTACAAACTGTGATCTAACCAATACATTTGGTATTACTGAATTTGGATCTGTTATGAAGAAGTTATGACATTTTTACATGAAACACCTGCTTTAGACTAGTTTCAGGACTAGCCACAAACCCTATTTTTCACGGAGTGTAACTCCAAAAATACAACGATCCACAAGCTAATTTTTTTATCACAGATACTTGGATATGTTTCCTCAACGACCTCCAGATTTCGCTGTCTAAATCATTCTAGAAAAAAAGTTATTGCGAAAATGGTGAGATGACCTGTAAATAACACACCTTATAAAGCATCATCAAAAGAATTTATCCTCCCTTGAATTTTGGTTATGTTTACTTCAGCTTCCCTTTGAAATTTTCCTTATATATCCTTTGGTTACCTCAGTCACTTGTAGATATTCAATATGCTCAAGTGTAATTAAAATGAGAGACACTTGCCTCTTATTTATACTTTTATGTAGCTTCCTCAAGCAATTACCATCTAACCATCTTAAACCACTTTCCTTATTTTAGCGCTAACCCAATTCTAACCACTTGTCCACTTGGTAATTTCTCCATTAACTTTATTATTTAAATAATTTCTTCTTTGCAACCACTTTGACTACTTTGACCTTTTGGGGCTTCTAGATGACTCATGAGGGTTCTCCAACTTCACATGGCCATAAATATCTAACCGTGAGGAGTTAAGTGGTGTTCCACATACCACCGGAAATGGAACGACATTTACTATCCATCTAGAATAGTCTTACCTTCAAATATATTAATTCTCATACCATTATATATCAAACAAACTTGGGTACATTACCCAAACCTTTGTGCTACCAGAATTCGCTACTAAACTTTCTTCAAGGGTTGACATCAATGACAACCAACCCAAATAATCAACAATCTCCCCCTTTGGCATTGATGGCAACACTTTGATGCAATACTAAAGTCATATCACTCATGCTCCCCCTGTGACCATCGCTCCCCCTGGAACCATGCCTCTGTGCTCTTTCTCCAAGCATTTACCTTTGCATTTGATAAATCTCTCCCCCTTTGTCATCAATGACAAATATATGTTTCCATTCGGCGCTACTCCTCCTGACTGAACTCTTTCTGAAACTGATCTCCCAACCTGAACTGTCCTCTTTGTGGTGCTTCCTCATGTAAATCTAAGACATATAATATAAGAATTCATTTTGGAGTAGAAATTACTCTGAATCTCTGGTGAAGATACTCAAAGGCTTCCCATGGAAGCGGTTTTGTAAAGATGTGTGCCACTTGTTCTTTTTTCCCCACATATTTAACTCTGACGTTCTTCTCTGCAACCTGTTCCCATAGAAAGTGATACTTAATTGGAATGTGCTTCGTCTTGGAGTGCATCATCAGGTTCTTTGAGATACTGATGGTGCTTGTATTATCACAATAGATTGGAATGGGCTCATCATACTCAACTTGTATATCTGTCAGAGTTTGTTTCATCCATAGAACCTGTGTACAACATCCTGCTGCTGCAATATACTTTGCCTCGGATGTAGATAATGATACTGATGATTTTTTCTTTCTTAGCCAAGATACTAAACACTCACCCAAGTAGAACGATGCTCCACTGGTGCTTCGTCGATCATCAATGCAACCTGCCCAATTTGCATCTGTGTAGGCAATAAGTGATAGATCCTTTCCTTTTGGATACCATAATCCAAACTCTTCTGTTCCTTTGAGATATCTGAAAATCCTCTTCATTTCTAAGACATGTGATTCCTTTGGTGCTGCTTGAAATTGTGGCACTTGTCCAACTGCCTACATTACATCTGGTCTAGATGATGTCACATATAGTAAGCTACCAATCATTGACTTGTATTGCCTTTGGTCTGTAGACTTTGTATCATCATCTTTGTTCAATTTGCAACTGGTTTGCATAGGAGTAGTAACTGGTTTGCAATCTTTCATTCTGAACCTCTTTAGCATTCTTTGATATACTTAGTTTGAGAAATAAAAATTCATTGGTTCCTTTGACGTATCTGAAGACCCAAAAAGAAGGATAGTTCTAAGAGTAATGACATTTCAAATTCATTCTGCATATCCTTTGCAAATTTCTGGCTTAACCTGTCATCATTGCTACCAAAAACAATAGCATCAACATAAACTTCAATTAATAAAATACTATCTTGATTTACCTTGATGTAGAGGTTGTTGTCTGCACTTCCTTTTCTAAATCCTGCCTATCGTAGATATTTATTCAGTCTAGAGTACCATGCTCTAGGAGCCTATTTTAGACCATACGTAGAGCGTGCTCTGCATGAAATATTTCTTGTATGGATATGAAAATGGTACACAGAATACTATAGACTGTACTCCTCTAACCAATACATTTGGTCTTACTAAATTTGGATATGTTATGAAGAAGTTATGACGTTTTTACCCGAAACACCTATTTTAGACTAGTTTTAGGACTAGCCACAAACCGTATTTTTCACAGAGTGTAACTCCAAAAATACAACGACCCACTAGGTGAAATTTTTACCATAGCTACTTGGATATGTTTCCTCAACGACCTCCTGATTTCGCGGTCTGAATCATTCAATAAAAAACGTTATTGCGAAAATGGTGAGATGACCTGTAAATAACATACCTTAGAAAGCATCATCAAAAATTTTTATCCTCCCTTGAATTTCAACCTTCTTTACTTCACCTTCCCTCTAAAATTCACCTTAGATATCCTTTGGTTACCTCTGTCACTCGTATATATTCAATATGCTCAAGTGTAATTAAAATGAGAGACCCTTTCCTCTTATTTATACTTTTATGTAGCTTCCTTAAGGGGTTACCTTATAACCATCTTAAACCACTTTCCTTATTTTAGGGTTAACCCACTTCTAACCACTTGTCCACTTAGTAATTTCTCCATTAAATTTTTTATTTAAACAATTTCTTTTGTATCCACTTTGACTTATAGTACACTCATCACTTCATTTTATTATTTAAATAATTTCTTCTTTGCAACCACTTTGACTACTTTGACCTTTTGGGGCTTCTAGATGACTCATGAGGGTTCTCCAACTTCACATGGCCATAAATCTCTATCCATGAGGATTTATGTGATGTTCCGCATACCACCGGAAATGACATGACATGTATTATCCATGTAGAATAGTCTTACCTTCAAATATATTAAAACTCATACCATTATACATCAAACAAACTTGGGTCCATTACCCAAACCTTTGTGGTACAAGAATTCGCTACCGAACTTTCTTCAAGGGTTGAAATCAATGACAACCAATCCAAATAATCAAGAAAACCATTTAAAAACCAACACACATTTTAAAAAATAACAGTCTTCACACAATTCAAAAAGCTAGAAAGCAAAGCTCATAAAAAAATACGATTCAAACTCTTGCTCGGGTGACTAGTATGTTCATTATAGGCTCATGAAGTAGAAATATGAACTTTGAATCTGTTCCTGCAACATCTATACTAATAAAAACTAACACTCTGCATATGCTCAAAGGAAAACATCAATCAATCCTAGAGGAAATCATAAGTGAAGGAAGACACTCCATTTTAGGCACATGTAGGGTGAGAGATAGAGGTCTTAGTTATACATGTATTCACAAGATGTAACTTAATTAATTATGAAAGGAAATTCTAAGTGTGATGGAGCACTCCATTACAGGCTCATGTATGGTGAAAGATAGAGACTCCACTTGTTCCTAGCTTTGCAAAGTACAACAAGCATTTAAAACGTTTAATCCAGCAAATGATACTCACACAAAAATTATAAATGATTATAAAGCTACCACTAGATTATTGTTCACAGTTTTTGATGCATGCACATTTAGATTATATTGTAACTCACAACTTACTTAAATCAAACATTTCTACTCACAACTGATAT
>ML810616.1:59563-73670 GCA_009831015.1 Picea engelmannii | reverse complement strand
GAGGGCTTTTTGTTGAGGTTGGTGCATGGTTGATGCACTTGTTTAAGGTACAGGTTGATTACAGGTTGGTGCATGGTTGATGCACTTGTTTATGGTACAGGTTGATTATAGGTTAGTGCATGGTTGATGCACTTATTTATGGTACAGTTTGATTACAGGTTGAGGTACAGGTTGATGCATGGTTCAGACTTATTGGTACAGGTTTACAACAATATATCTCACAATGATAGTGTGAAAGTGGTTCCATCATTCTACTTCTACTTTAGGGTGGCAGGACGGGGCAAGGACAGGTGGTTGTAGCCACCTTCTGGTTGTAGCTGGAGGACATTGGGGGTTGTAGCCTCCTTCTGGTTGTAGCCAAAGATTTGGGGAGTTGGAGCTTCCCTCAGGTTGTAGCCTGAGAAACTAGGAGGTTGGAATCTCCTTCCAGTTGCAGTTGGAAAACAAAGGAAGTTGGTGCTTCCAATGAATGTAATTCTTCAAGACATACAAGAAAAAACATTCCGTGGTTTTATCCTAATTTGGGTTTCCACGTAAAACACTGGTGTACTGTGCATGTGTGTGATTGTTTATTTATTATTGCTCATTATTGGATAATAATTCTACATTGATATAACATTTGAAGAAAAAGGATTATAATTACGTTATTACTGATTCACCCCCCCTCTAAGTAATCCAACAGCTTGAGCACCTCTGTTGCTTAATTCAGTCTACTGCTTTTTTGAACATGAGCCAATGAAATTTACTCCCAACGCTGAGAAATTTGATTCAACCAACAACTTGGCTAAACCCTAGACCTTGACCAATTTGGTAGGCCTGATTTCTAAATCAAATTCAAGGATCTTAGCAATATATTTGCTGGGTTTTCCGTCAATATTAGGTTGAATAAGAATTTCTTTTACAACAGCTGATGGAACATAAGCAATAACTCTTGAATGCAACACATAAACTCGGAAGGACTTAAGATCTTTAACCAGTGCATAGGCTTGCTTATCCATAATCTCATATTTTAATTCTGCATCTCTCAAAGCCCGTCTGAAAAAGGCAATGGGCTGCTCTAAGCCTTCAAAGTTCTTCTACAACAAAACTGCTGCTACTATATCAAAAGAGGCAAAAGAAAAAATAAGAAAGTCCTTGGAGTAGTCTGGGCTGACTAGGATCGGGGCTTCCATCAAATATTTCTTTATTTGATCAAAAGAACTATGAGCCTCAGCATCCCACTTGATTTCATTATCTTTCCTCAACATGGCTGTGATATACTTGAGCAAGTCAGCAAAATTCGACACAAACCTTCTCAAGAAATTAACCTTTCCTAGAAAAGATTGAACCTCCTTTTTAGATCTAGGAAGTGCTAAGGTTAGTATGGCTTCAACCATGATGGAATCAATCCTCACTCCTTCATCTGACATGATATGCTCCAATGATTTTCCTTCTTTCATGGTGAACAATGACTTTTTCAGATTCAAAGAGAGGCCACATTTTCTGCATTTTAAGAATACCTTTCTTAAATGATCACAGTGCTCTTCATCAGATTGAGAGAACACGATTATGTCATCTAAGTAGATAACAACAAACTTGTCCTTGTCTCCAATAAATGATATGTCCATAGCTCACTGAAAGGTTGCCCCTGCGTTCATCAAACCAAAGGGCATCTTGGCGTACATGAATGTACCCCAAGGAGTGGTAAAAGGTGTCTTCTCTCTATCCTTTGGAAAAATAGAAATCTAGTTGTAGCCAGAAAAACCATCAACCATAGACATCCGGGCTGCACTTGTCACCATCTGTAATATATGCTCCATCTTGGGCAAAGGGTAATTATTCTTTTTAGAAGTTCTGTTCAGATTCCAAAAATCGACACAGAGTCTGATTTCTCCATTCTTTTTCCTCACGGGGACCAAATTAGCCACCCATTCAGAATATCTCAAAGGAACAATAATTTTTGTATCTAAAAGCTTTTTTACCTCCTTCTCCATGACAGGCAGTAACATGGGATTGATTTGCCTCAACGTTTGCCTAAAGGTCTTAATCTCTTCTTTTAATGGAATCTTGTGCTCAATAATGTTTGTGTCATAAGTTTGGAGATCTTCGTAAGTCCATGCGAATACATCAGAAAACTCCTTCAACAATTTGACATATTCAACCCTCTGCTCTCTTGATAGGCTGCTTGACAACTTGACATATTTTGGATCCTTCTCTGTTCCCAAATTGCACTCAGTTATATCAGCATCGTCAGTAGACACTTTCCCTTTTACTGCCACATCAGTTTCATCAAATAATTTTTCCAAAGGAACTAGTCGTTTTGGAATATGGTTGCTAGGAAACTGAACGATATGATGATTAGAAATTATGTTAAGGAAAACATAAACATATGGAGTAATTTCAGAATCAAGATCCTGATCAATGTGTAATGCAACAAATTCATCAACAAACTCAAGAAATTTTTTAAGTTCTAAATCATCTTCAAACACCTTCCAATATTTGACATTGTCCAGTATATAAGTCCTGTATTTGACTTCTACATCATACTTGAGTTTTGGCGGTATGGGTATCCTGAAATTGCTTGCTGATACAGCCAAAGAATCAACCACATAATTCTCTTCTTGTGGAATAAAAGAGATGTCATACTCAGAGAAAAAATTCTCCTCTAGGTTCCATACTTCATTTCTATAAGATCTAAGCATAGGGTGCTTAGTTTGGAAAATATTTTTGGTCTGATGGACTATCAATTCACCATCTCCAAATACTGACAATTTTTTAATCCCCATATCCTTTGCATCTCTCAAGCCCAAAACAAGAGCTACATACTCTGCCACATTGTTGGTAGTTTCAAATTCTCGTTTGTATGACAAAGATATGGTTTTCTGAGTTGGTGAGACAAAGAACACTCCAACACTGGAACCTTCCTTAGAATAGGCTCCATCAAAGAACATCTTCCAAACATAATTGGTTAGAGGAGGTTCTTTAGACAAGGTAGCAGATTTTTTTCTTATTTCAAGAGAAGTTTCAGGAGCATCAATGAGCTGCTAAATGTTGGACCCCAAATCAATATCAAGAGCAAAAACAGGATGATTAGCAGGGTTTGCTTCATCACTAATAATGTAAGCCAGCTGGGCTTCTTTGTAAAGTCTTCTATGCTCCCCACCAAACACCAGGATAGTTGCATATGAGAGATCCATCTGCAAGGTTCCTCCAAGTCTTTTTATGCAAGACCTTGAAAAGAGCATGCCAAACTTGGGAGGAACATCAACCACCACAACATCCATAAGTATACTTTTCATGGACAACTGAAATAGAGTCACAACCATATCCTTAATGACCCCCATACATTTTACTTTGCTAGAGTCGAAAGAATATAAGTCATGATAGGTTTTGGTTATTTCCAGTCCAAGTTCATCCATAACAGATTTTGGCATAATATTATGGGAGGCCCCTGAATCCAAAAGAAAGTTATGCAACACCTTGTCATGGATATTGAGAGAAGTATAGAAGGGAGGGGATGAGTCATCTCTGTCTTCTATCAAAGGGCCTAAAATCACAGTTGGGTTTTCATCTTGTATATTTATTGAATAAGTGGAATTAGGAGAGGCATCGGGCTGTAACATTTGGGTAAGATATTTTTTAAATTCTTCATTTTTTATCAATTCCAAAAATGGTACAGGGATCTTAATTTTTTGGATCTCATTCTCAAAATTGAAGGAGGGGGAAGGCTTCAAAATCTCTCTGGTTTCAGGAGGAGGATTTGTGATAAGAAGTTGTGGGTTTTGAGAATCTTTTTCCTTGCTACTCACTATCACAGTCTTGGAAGAATTTTCTTTCTGAACAAGCTGATTAGGGGCAACACTTTTTCCTTCATTCTTCTTAGATCTTAGATTATATCTACTAGCATTTTCCTTCGTTTGTTCTCCCTTGCTTAACTCATTGATTTGAATATCCATTAAAGATTGCTCATAAGAGGATTGAGTTAAGTGTTGGGATGGGGATGAATCACCTAAACAATGAATCTCAGGATCAGCCTCTACCTGCTCTCCTTCTTCATCAACAACCATATTATTCTGAAAAGGAGCTTGAATCCTCTGATCATCTCTCTCTCTATTTCTGGGATCTTTAGGAAGGATTTGGGGAGCATTGTTGGGTCTCCATAAATTACCTCTATTTTAAGTTTTCTAAGCATTTCTATATGGCTGTCTTCCTTCTGATTTTAACTTCTCGATTTCAGTAGAAAGGGACTTTACTAATTTTGTCAACTCATCTACTTGTGAATGAACAACAGGAGAGTAAGAAGTGGAAGCTTCAACTATGTTTTTCCTCTTATCTCTGTCAGATTTTCCCCTGAGCTTATCTAAATCAATTATGTTGGATCCTACCTCTAAGGCAACATCCTGCATCTGAACTAGGGAAGGTGACCTTCTCTCTCTCAATAGAAGGCAAAAACCAGAGTCAAAAGAACTGGCATAGGTGATTTTTTCCATGGTTTCAGTGGGTTTGATCGGATCTTCTTGTACATTTTGTTAAACCTTTTAGAAAAGTTAGAGATAGACTCTCCTTCTTTCCTTTTCAAAGATCCAAATTCAATGATATAATACAGAAAATCCTTTTTGTCACCCCAGTGCCTCAAGAAGGCTTCATCCAATGCCTCAATACCCGTAATGGATCCAGGGGCCATACCCCTAAACCACTTCCTAGCTTCACCAAAAAGGATTTGGACGAAAATACTCATCCAAACATCTTCATTTTCAATATTTTGGTTATCTGCATAGCTATAGAAAGCAACACGATGTTCCTTAGCTGTTATATCTTCTTCTCCTGTAAACTTGGGCATGTATTTCAAATAATCTCCCAGGGGAAGAGCATTCATTGGTTGAGGCAAGACTAGAGGATCATATCTTGCAGACACTATGGCATCCATCCTATTGCAGGGGGGTTAACAACTGCCATTTGATTTTGGATTCTAGGTGAACAAGCAGGAGAAGGAGGTCTAGTTGTGTGTAGATTAGGAGAAGGAGAGAAGGATAACAGGGGGATTTCAGTATTCACAATAGTAGGTGGAGTCTTGGAAGAGGATGGTAAGGTCTGAGAAGGAGATGAAGTTCCTACTTCTTTGGTAGCTAAATTTTTAACAGAGAGAGGTGTAGCAAAACTTAACGTAGGGAAATCTTCAAAACTATCAAGACTGAAACACTTCTCAATATAAGGGGAGGAGAATATATCAATGTTTTCTTCTTTCAATTTAGTTTCAAAGGTAGAGTATTAAATAGGAAACTCTTCAAAATCTAGCTTTTTAGATACTTCAACAGAATATAAAGGAAGCTTACTTGATAAAACAACTGGAGTATCAAGAGTGGAATCATGCAACTGACCAAAATCACTTGTAGTAGCAGCAGAAAAACCTTTTTTGGAAGATTTTCCCTTCTTGATTATCTTCTCTGGGTCAACCTCAGGTGGAACCAAAGGTAACTGTGGATTTGATCTCGTATGTATGCCTTTAGGCACCAGAGCTGAATCAATGGAGTCACCAGGTGCAAGATGCAATCTTCAAAATACTAAGTCCCAATGCACCTTGAGAGCTAGTAAGCATTGTCGTTCTATCCCAGGGAAAAGTCTTCAAATCGTTCCCAGACAACAACGCCAAAAATGTTAGCACTAGGAGTCACCTTCTGATTGCAAGGAAGGTAAGCCCAGTACCCATCAGGTGATATGTGAAAGTATGAGTGTTTTTTGAAAGGTCGAATGGAAAAACTCGAAATGATAATATCCTTACTCAGAAACAGGGCTAACATGTAACAACAAATAAGGTCTTGGCTAATTTCAATTAGTAGTTTGGGAGTAAATATGGATAGAAGGAAGACTTGAATGAGAAGAATGTAAGAGCTACTACAAACATCAGGTCCAAAAAATCCCAAAGGAAGAAAGTTTCTTAAAACAAGATCTTCTTGAAATTAGAAACTAAGGAGCTAAATAAACACCATGACAATAAAAATATCAAACATCCATCATATCATTACCACAGTCATCCATATGAAGCATTCAAATATGAACATTTAACATTAGAAGCAAATAGTCTGAAATATGAGCTGATTTCTAGTAGTCAAAAAGTCTTAAGTCCAGTACATACTAGATCAAAGTCACTTTATCAAAATTATTACAGTTTCTTGGGAGCCTTGCTCTACCCATCTGAACCCATTAAAGCAATTCATCATCTATTTATAACAAGAAAGGGAGGCAACAACTGGAGGTACAAGATGACCTCTTTTCCTTAAAAATCTCAGAACATTTATTTATTCTAACAACTAAGATAACAACCTATGCTATAAAACATGGAAGTGTTGGTGACTGAACCCAATCATGCTTCTAACTACTTTAATCCTATTTTGCTGCTCAACTCCTATTTTTCCATGTGTCTCTTTGGATCTTGTAGTTGTCCCCTGCACGCCAACTGCTACTTTTGTCATTTATTCCATTATTAACTTATCCAAAATTGTTGGCTTAGTCTTCCTAGATCCCTGGTGTTTGCTGGCTACTCCCTTGGGTAGCAATTTTGTGTAGCGCCCCCTAGAATGGAACAAGGAGAGAAGGTAGTGCCTGTGGGTAGCACCCCTGTGATGCATGTCTACGACTACATTTGTCCTCTGTTGCAAAATTGAGTAGCACCTGCGTGTTAATTTGCTCTCTGTAAGATATTATGCAGTGTCTGTGGGTAGCGCCCGCGTAACGATTCTGCATTCTATAAAATATTACACAACGCCTTTACACAGCGCCACCTACGCTGGGTCTGCATAAGGCTTTGGGTGGCTATGCCAAAATGCAGTGTCTTTGACTCCTAAATGTGTGTAGATCTATTTGTGTCCTTCCATGATGAAAAATTAATTTACTTAGGTGATTTTACCAATGAGTGAAACTGGTACTTGGAAAAAATTCCAAAATTCATATAGCTAAACACCTATAAGCCTGTATAGGTGGAAAAACTTAATATGTGCATATCAGTTAACCTTCCCAAGAAGGAACAACTTTCAAAAATGGGGTTTACCACTACCAACTACTTTTTCATTTTAACACTTAGCCTCACACTCTTCCTGGTGGAAAGAGTGTCTTCAACTAACTCAGTAGACTTCTTCTTCTTAACACTGGTAGGCTTCTTCAGTATAGTTGTGCTCTCCTTAGCTACTAGTTTTTCATCTTCAATGGAAGCCTCAACCAACACCTATAAATTCTTTTGGGTTACTTCATATTGGAAATGCTTCAGTTCTGCCTTTAGCTTCCTGTTTTGAGCCTGGAGACCCCTGTTCTGTCTGTAAAGATTCTTCAGCTGTTTACGAAGAGGCAGAGCCTTTCTCACTATGAACCTTGCCAATTCCAGGGTATGGTTGTATCAAGTCATGAGCTCATTCATCTGATCCAAGTGGACCATGTCTTCTTCTTTGAGACGAGCTATTTCTCGCCTTGCATCCCTGAGCTTCTTAATAAGTCTTTTGTAGGTCTGGCTGCCAAGGGGGTTGGGGACATGTGCAGTCTCAACAGGCTTCTTCTCATTCTTTTCTTCCATCTGTATAGGAGTTTCCTTGCATGTTTCATCAGTCTTCTCAAAACCCTTTCCTTTATGCATCTTTTCTTGCACAACAATCTTTTCTTTATTTTTCATAGGTTTTTTACAATCCTTCACAGGGATTTCATCTTTCTTCTCCAAAGGTCTTTTGGTACCTTTACCCTTGATTTTCTGTACAGGGGTTTCTTGTAAAGGCCATCCTTTGAAATCCCCCTTAGGAATTGATGACCTGGTGAAAGGTATTTTACCTTTAATTTTAGCTGCTAGAGAAGGAGAGGGAAAGAGAAGCTTCTTCCCTTTTTTTGATGTCACCTTGGTAGAAGATGGAACTTCTTCTAACCCTGGTGGAGGTGGTGGTGAGAAATATCTATGCGGGGAAGGACATACCTCCTCCTCAACTTCTCTGACCTTCTTATTGATCTCTGAAACAGGGGCTCTGCCCTTGCTCTTCTTAGAAAATGAACAATGCTTAGAAAATGAACTTGTCTATGAGAAATGGGCTTTCAGGCTCATACAGGTTTTCAGAGTGTATACTATGAGGAAGTAATTCCGAACTGACTCTTCGTACAAGATGAAAAGAAGCCAAGGACAATCAGAGAGGTTTGAGCAGCACCTCTGCGTAGCACAATGCATACACAGAGGATGGGCTATTTTAGGCCTGTAAATTTCAAAGGCTATGACTAAACACAATAATCAAACTATGGATATGAGCGAAGATGTTTACAAGAATGCAAATATGTCTCCCATACTACCCTGCAAGATTAGAAAACCGAAACCCAAGCACAAATATCCTATGAAAATTAATATGCAAAGGAGGTTGCACATGATACCTGTGAAGTCGACAACTGTTGATCTCCTCAACACGAACTTAGGGTGAGATTGAGGAAAATTCGGCCCTGAAATCTCTCACAACATCGGATTTAGTGGACAAGAGATCGTCTGAACTGAACTGGCAAACTTACACAGTGCATCACTGTTGAACTTTTCAAATTTAGAAACCGTTACCAAGGATCATAAATGCAAGATCTTTTGAAAGCATTTCAACCGACTTCAGGCACTGAAAACAAGGGTTAAGGTATCAGTGATGGCAATCATGACTTGGAGTGGGTGCATGATAATTGTGATAGGCACTACGAAAATGCCTATTGAGTGGGCAGCGTTATCCAAATCAAAAAATGATTGGACAGGTGAGTGGGGATGATGAGGTATGCATGCGAGGTCATGAGTGATGAGAGAGGTGTGTCACGTCATCTCGGTCATGGGAGGTATCAACCTAGGTATGAATCACGAGGGGGGGAAAAAAGAATAGACCATGAGCTCATAAGGGTTTACGGACCAAAAATTGAATTGTGGGTCAACACATGAGCTATGACTCAAAGGTTTAGTCATCCTGAGGGGTCCTATCATAATTAACATTTAATGGATGAGAAATTCATTTTAAAGAGAAAATAAGAATCAAAGGTTTTTTTAATTTTTAATTTTTAACAAAAACAAACTAAGAGACCCAAGGCGACTTAGTGTGATAACACATCCCAAGATGATTAACTCGTTTCTTATCCAATTTTTTAGAGATGAAGCTCTTCTTTCTTAGGTAAGGTGAATTACATATATTGAGGGTCCCACTTTCATGAAAACCTATTTATTTTAATGATAGAACCTTAAAGTGGATACTTGAAGGTTCTTAAGAACATCATCCAAGAGATATAAAGGTCATCTCCTAGCCTTGATTTGATAATGATTGATTTACAATGAGACCCAAGGGTTTTTGTTTAGTTTTAGGTGTGCCAATTTATGTTTTTCAATTCCCTTTACCTGACATAGTCCCGCTGCTAGCAGGCTTGTTCAGTACCCCGACGGGTTTACCTTAGTACCATACAAGCATGGCCCCGCTGCTAGCAGGCCTGTTTAGTACCTCGGTAGGTTTACTTGTACTTCCTGATACTTCCTTTTTATTATATTACTCAAATTATTTAGAATGATGCATACTGTTCATTGACAACTTTAGAGCATAAGGAAGGCAGGTGGTACGAGAGTGTTTTAGAGTTATTAGGCACATAATTAATTGTTTGCAATTATCCCAAGGGTGACATCATCCACACTGGCCTTAAATCTCATCTATTCAATGTATAATGGAACATCTCGGATAATGACTAAGAGGTCCCTCTAGTTAATCCTATTAGGGTTCTCATGAAAGTTCATTGAGGTTTTGTAGGGGTAGTCCACCACATGAGGTTTTCATCAATACATCCCAAGAAAAACTTATAAAGAGAAACTTGAAAAAGAACTTGTTAAATCAACTAGGTTAGTATTAAACATAATGGTGTCACCACTTTTCAATGGATATTTCAATTATTAATCACTTTTTCAAAATGACGAGGTAATAAGATATGTGCACCCATTATCATATAGATCTAAATGTGAAAAATATCTCCTTAAAGGATATCAATGATGATTCATTTAGGGGTGAGTGTAACAATGTAGGAGGAAGATGTATATGCGAGTAAAGAACAGTTCAACAGAAGACTTAAATGATCCTTGATAGAAAGCACATGAAAATATTAGCTCATACCTCCAATTACCTGAAGTGAAAACAATGTTAAGCACATGATAAAGATCATATCACTTTGGCATCAGTACTAGATAAGTAATAGAGCATGTTTCTTCAGTACCAGAATAGATAATACTAGAACAAGACATTACCAGAACAAGATTCCGCAGTACCGGAGCATGATTCCGCAGTATCGGAATATAACAGTACCAAAACATAATTCTTTAGTACCAGAACATGATTCTGCAATACCAGAATTCTAGAAATGACTATCAAATTCCAGCACTGAACATGTTGATTTGGACTTGCTGACAGAAGCTGAAAAGAATATGAAGGTCCCAATAACCACTTCCCCATGCCTAAGGTTTTGCATGCCCTCATGCACACAATGTGAGACGTTAAAAATATAAGGAGAGTTGTTGAGAGGGTTGCAGACAACTACTAAAAACAAACCAATAGAACTAATTAAAACTAGATTTTTACTCATGCTTAGAAATAGAAAATTCAGGGAAAATGTCAAAAGTTGAACAATGAATACATTATTCATGATTTATTTGACCAAAAATTATTAGCTATGAATAAAATAGTCTGGAATTAACATTCAATTTCTATTTCTATTAAAAAGATCACTTACTTGATCATCTTTGTGAAATAATGGTCTTAAAATAGATAGGTAATGATAAAGCACGGATGCATCTTTTTTAACAACTTAAGGAAAAAAAAGAAATTTGAGGAAATAGGTCATGAAGTACTCCCTTAAGTGTTCTCTTCTGTTGACAAGGATGCCTTCTTTGCTTTTGAAAATACCCTTCCAGTATTATGTGTGCATTCAGAGGATGAAGAGATTATATTTTCATAAAATTCCAAACAAAATTGTCATAACTTTTAGAAAGAAATCTACTAGAGGAACAAAAGATCTTAAACTGATTCCTTTGTTAACTTTTGACATTTCCATTTGTGAAAAGTATGAAAGATAGGTTGCATTGCACTTATATGCATCGTTTATTTATTTATTTACTATCCTAATCTAATTGAACAAAAGAAAATGTCCTTCAAGTATAGGAATACTTCCAGTGAAGCCATGTGCGTAACAAGGTTAGAAATATATTCATACTTGGGTTTAAAAGATAAATTTTAATGCATACCGGAGTATGAAGGACCAATGGATTTGATGATGATATCAAACAATAATGAAAATTAAAAGAGTAGTGTGACCTGATAACTAATTGGAACCATCTTTCAATAGGATCATGATATTCTTGTTTCTCTTCTTTGTTTAGGTCATACAACATGTCCTCCTTTTCCATGCTACACAGATTATCTTCTTCAAGATGATTGGTCTTTAGAGTACATACAAGATCTATTGAGAGGCATGCTAAGAACTCCTCAATATCAGGTTCCAATGGTTGCTCTCCATTGAATTCTATCCATGATTCTTTAGTCTCCTCAACAAATTGACAAGAGGAATCCGAAGGGACTTCTAAATATTTTTGTGAAGAGACAAGTAAATTCTTGACTGTTGTCAAGATATGCTCTTCCCGAGAGGCGAATATTCCAGCTACTGCTAGAATGCGAGAAAGTTCTTGGAGGAAAATTCTTCAAGCTCTTGATCATCCATGAATTATTCTAGCTGGTTGATGATCCCTGTCTCACAACACAAGTTAGTACTCGAGGGTTCTTACAACACCCCAAAATTGATTTATCATCAAAGAGATGAATTTTAAAACTAATAAATTAAACTTATTTGCAAAAATAAAAACACACCAAACTTGAACTCCTTGCGTTACTGGGACCCTGTTGTCACCAGATTATCGGTCCGCACAAGTTAGCTCATCATAAATAAAACTAAATTTTCATGAATAAAAACACACTTTTGCATAAAATAAACAAAAACACATTTGCATTAAAAGAAAAACACTTATGCATGAAAGGGAGAAGACAACCTAACTTTGGAGCAACCCCACTACAGTGGATGTGTGGGCTCTTCCCTCACGTCTTACTGTCTTCTCTCCGCCCTTAGGTCATCCTTAAAACCAATCCAAAACCATTAAAGCAATCTAATTCAAACACTACCTATTACCGTTTACAACTCCCCGACAACGACGCAAAATTGTTGATGCAATTATATGTATAGTATATTACCAAACATAATTTATCGACTGAGATTCGTAATTAGTAGAGTTGATGCACTATATGTGCTGATAACAGATAGGCTCATATGTCTGTTTAGTATAACTTAGATAAGAAAACCATTTAGAAACCAACACACACTTTTAAAAATAACATTATTCACACAATTCATAAAGATGGAAAGCAAAGCTCATAAAAAAATATGATTCAAACTCTTGCTCATGTGACTAGTCTATTCATTATAGGCTCATGAAGTAGAAATATGAAATTTGACTCTGTTCCTGCAACATCTAGAGTAATAACAACTAACACTCTGCATATGCACAAAGGAAAACATCAATCAATGCTAGAGGAAATCACAGGTGAAGGAAGACACTCAATTTTAGGCACATGTAGGGTGAGAGATAGAGGTCTTAGTTATATTTGTATTCACAAGATGTGATCAAAATCTGGACCAGGGGGCAAAATTTTGCTAAATTTTCAAAGTGCTCGGATCGCGACGAAACCTGTGCCATGGCGTCCGTCTCATCTTCCTGATTCCGATGGTATATTTACTTTCGCAAACGGAGTCCGTATGGAGGAGATATCGCGATTTGACCGCCAAGCCAAATAGGTAAAAATTTGGGATGCTGACTGTACCTGTCTGTACAGTCCGTACAGCCACGTGGAGGTCCGTACCATCATGATGATGTGGCACATTTTGGTTGGATGTTCGTTGACCAGTAACATGTTGACACGTGTCGTATTGGAAGCGAATGAAAAGAAGGCACGTGGCCCAATGCTTGGGCGCCACGTGTCCCTCATTTGATTGGCTTATATTTGCTTTGTAAAAATAATGGAGGCCGCGGGGTTCGACCCCCGGACCTCCCACAACACAAAGTTTTTACAATACTCCACCTACCATTAGGCCACCGTATGTTTCTTGAAATATACGTGGGGGTTATTTGTTTTAAGTTAATACAATGTAATATATGGAAAGGGGGCGGGTCAAGGCTTAGCCCCGACCCATAACATAAAGTTCCAAACCATAACATATAGTTATATGTTATAAAACATGCGCGTGGTTTCAAATAGTATACATTGTGTGTTAATATAATTCGCGTGGGGTGATAACCTATGGTTATATTATATGCCATTGTAATAAAAACGCGCGCGGGAAATATATATATCTGGTGTATTATATTGTGGGCACGGGTTTTTAAAACCTTTGGTTATATGTGGTATGCTACATGCCCGTGGCTCGGAGCGTGGGAGTTACAATCCGTTTGCACGGTTTTCAAACGGTCAAACGACTTTTATGCCCAGCTTATGGTCGTGTGGCCATATGACCCAGTGCCGAGGCGGTTGGGGGTTGGAGGCGCCCTAACTGTTCTACGGTTTGCACCGTTGGCGCGGTTGCGCCCGGTGTCAGGTTATAACGCGTTTTGGGAGCGTGTTCTTGGTTCATGCCCACATAGGTGCATTTTGGCGAGCCAGTTCCAGCAAAGTTGAAGGAGGAAAATGGAGGAGGCCTAACTTCTTCATCTGTTGGCCGATTGAGGTGCCGTAAAAGCCCAGCTAGGGGTTTTTGAACGTGCTGGATCCATTGGTGCTGTTTTCACAGACATTTGAAGACTTCTTCTACAAGTTTTTCACCGTTGAAGTTCCAGGAAGCTCTAGGGAGCTTGAAGCCCCCTTTGATGGAGGACATGGTTTGGTGAGCCTATGTTTGTTTTCTGTGATTGAATAAACATTTTTGGATAATTGATATGCTCTGAACACATTGGGATAGGTTTCAGAGGCTTTTGAGGACTTTTACAGGTGTTTTTTCCAAAGAGAAGCTCAGGGAAGCTTATGGCCACATGTAGAAGAGGTCATGCCCGGATGAGCCATGATCCGTTTTTAGAGTT
>ML810615.1:97423-111574 GCA_009831015.1 Picea engelmannii | reverse complement strand
GCATCGGGAGGTATTCCCACTAGTGGCCTAGGTGCCAGGCACGTGGGAATCGTTGTGGGCACCACATCACACTTTCGTTTGGGTGAAAACGCTTTTGGAATGAAGCTGGGGCTTCATGGGCATGACGATGGGCTTTGTGGGTTTGTGATGGGGCTTCTCACCCACATGTAAGTCTAATTTGATGTTGACTTGTGGAGGGGCTTTCTTGATGACCCCTAAGACTTGCATATAAAGGAGAGAAGTCATTGTGACATTTCATTATTGTGGTGACAATGTGAGGAGGAGCTTGGTGATTTCAGTCTAGCTTGTGGTGACTTCAGTCCAGCCATGGAGAGAGGTTGATTGGCCTCATTTCTGCTGCAGTCTTTGTTTGTTTGGGCAGGTAGCAAGGATGAGGAGGTCTGTACCTCAGTTTGCAGCCAAGAAAGGGCAGGCCGAGGCCTAGGAGAGGCTTGGCCTGCTAGAACAACATAGCCACAGCCAAGAGAAGGACTCGGCCAGGCTTGAGGAGGCTGCCTGGTGGCTCAGCCTAGTGGGATAGGGCAGCAGCAGGCCCTAGGTATGCTGATACAGGTTTCAGCCAGGTAAATAAGGCTGGAAAAGGGTAGTAGCAGCAGAGTTAAGGGCTCGGCCTGCTGAGAGAAGGTTGTAGCAGACTTGCTGGGAAGTGAGAAAGGCTGCTGAGGTGGATGACAAGGTTGCTGAGGTTGCTACAGGTAGACAGCAGGGTGCAACAAGCTTGAGGACAGTCTAAAGGCAGATTTTTGGGGCAGCAAAAGAGGGCTGTTACAAGGCTGTAACAACAGTCTTTTGAAGCAGCCCTGGGACAGCCTTGAGGGACTGTTATGTAGCCAGGAACAGGGCTGTAACAGCTACCTCAACAACAGGTCTGTAGGGCAGCTTGAGGGCAGTTAAGGGGCTGCTCTATGGGCTGTTACAGCTACCCAGTACAACAGACTTTGGGCAACTCTGGAGCTGAGTCAGCAGAGTTTTTGGAGCAGCCTTGTGAGCTACTTGAAGGCTGTTACAGGTGTGTAACAACAGAATTTTTGGAGTGGCTCTTAGACAGTCTTTGGGGCAGCAAAGGAGGACTGGTACAAGCATCCAGGAGGTGACGGCAGGGCTGTACAGGAGCTGTAGGAGGACAACAATGGGAACAACAGCAGGTACAACTGTCACAGGGCTAGTGAGCCATGTTGACCAGGTTTAAGCACGGAAACCAAGGAAGGTTTTGTAAGTGTTTTGGGAATTTTCTGTTGTAAGAATTGGGCCATTTTCCCTGGTAGGAGATCCCATTGGTTCTTGGTTTAAGAACATTGGATTTGAGCATTAAATTCTTGTGTACCTGTCTATGACCTAATTGGTAGTTCTTATCTTCCACTGTGATAAATGGTTAGGCATCTCAGTGTGTTTATGTTTACAGTTGAAATTGGGTAAATTTGTGTATAACTGTAGAAACAATAGACCAGACCTGAGGTGCAGTCAAAATCTAATGTGGTATCCGAGCTGTGGCTCTAAGTAGGGCAGTTGGATCTGAGATATTTACACAAGTGAGAGCTCTGAGAGGGAGCTACAGTGACTGTTGCTGGTAGCAACATGTTAGATGGTCCCTGGTTTGAGACTTGGAGCAGATTGTCCAGACCAGGAGTTGTGGACTATTACAACTTGGTGGTGTGGCAGGTTGGGAGTTCTGCTGGATTGCGGAGAGCTCGGTCTGCAGTAGTATGTTTTGTGGCGGGTTTCCAACTCTGAGGATGGACTTCCAGTGGCTTGTCATAGTGGGTTGCGATGGGTGCGGCTCAGGTGCTTTGACACGGATGAGATAGCTCCGTATGGATGGCAGTTTGATGATATAAAGTCTTCATCAGGCCAGAGACTTGTACATTGTCGAGGTGCGACAATGTATGAGGTATTTGACCCAGGAGGAAGAGGACACTTGCAGAGACGAGTTGCAGAGGTCTAGAGTGAACTAGACTGAGTGTCCATCCGCAACTTGGGACTGTTCAAAGAGAGGACATATATTCAGTTGCAGCATGTGCGTAGACACAGAGAGTCTTGTGACTTGGATGATGGACTTGGGCAGAAGTTCATTGGATGATCATGACTTGGGTAAGCAGGATGCTTGCCTTGGAGGATTACATGGTTCTTATACAATGGGAGCCACTAGCACATGATAGGGGCACATGATTTGTTCGAGAGCTTCCCAGTGTCTGAATCAAGTATGTATGTGGAGCTTGGTATGAGGACCAGGAATGTAGTATAGGGATTTGGAACAATGGTATTCTGGATGGAGTCAGGGGATGTGTTGTGAGTGGAAATTGTGCTATGGGTGCCGGGAGTGTGTTCTCAAACTCAACAATTGAGGAGAAGGGCTATGCAGTTCTTGTTTCGGGATGGACACGTATCTAGCTCAGACACAACAATGGTCTTGGAGTTAGAGAGGGCAAAGTGTATAGGCAGAAGAGCCATCCTATATGAGCCATGACCAATAGTAGCAAAGTGACAGTGGACATGGAGCAGGTAGCTCTGGAGGTTGTGTAGACTCAGAGGGAGCCCGACCTCAGAGGGAATCCGCGGATTCATAGGGAGTCAGACTTCAGAAGGAGTTAGTGGATTCAGAGGGAGTCCAACTTCAGAGGGAGTCAGGAGACTCAGAGGGAGTATGACTTCAGAGGGAGTCAGGAGTCTTAGAGGGAGTCCAACTTCAGAGGGAGTCAGGAGGCTTAGAGGGAGAGTTAGTCGTTCAATGGGAGCCAACCTTCAGATTCAGATGGGAGAGAGGCATCTTCCAAGACTGTCAGGAGGGTGTCATGGGTTGAGATGGCCAAGCATAATGCTCAGGAGCGGGAGGCTTCTAGGAGCAGGGTGTCTTCTAGGAAGGGATCATGCCAGACAACATGACTTGCCTCAGTTACAGGGGGAGCAACCAATCAAGCGGATTGGAGAGCAGCTGTGGTAGCAGATCTAGTGCGGGAGACATAGCTACTCCCATGATGGTGGACAACACTACCTAGGTGATGATGGAGGATGGAATGCCTCCCTCGATAAGAGGGAGTGTTGATGCTTTTGTAGCATTGGGAAGCATTCCCATTAGTGGCCTAGGTGCCAGGCATGTGGGAATTGTCGTGGGCACCACATCACACTTTCGTTTGGGTGAAAAAACCCTTGGAATGGAGCTGGGGCTTCATGGGCTTGGCGACGGGTTTCGTGGGTTTATGATGGGGCTTCACACCCACGTGTAAGTCTAATTTGATATTGACTTGTGGAGGGGTTTTTTTGATAACCCCTAAGACTTGTATATAAAGGAGAGAAGTCATTGTGACATTTCATTATTGTGGTGACAATGTGAGGAGGAGCTTGTGGCGATTTCAGTCCAGCTTGTGGCGACTTCAGTCCAGCCATGGAGAGAGGCTGATTGGCCTCATTTCTGCTTCAGTCTTTGTTTGTTTGGGTAGGTAGCAAGGAGGAGGAGGTCCGTACTTGAGTTGGCAGCCAAGAAAGGGCAGGCCGAGGTCTAGGAGAGGCTCGGCCTGCTAGAACAACCTAGCCACAGCCAAGAGAAGGACTCGGCCAGGCTTGAGGAGGCTACTGGGTGGCTCGGCCTAGTGGGATAGGGAAGCCACAGGTCAGTATGCTGCTACAGGTTTTGGCCAGGTAAAGAAGGATGGAAAAGGGTAGTAGCAGCAGAGTTAAGGGATTGGCCTGCTGAGAGAAGGTTGTAGCAGACTTGCTGGGAAGTGAGAAAGGCTGCTGAGGTGGATGACAAGGTTGCTGAGGCTGCTACAGGTGGACAGCAGGGTGCAGCAAGCTTGAGGACAGTCTAAAGGCAGATTTTGGGGGCATCAAAAGAGGGCTGTTAAAAGGCTGTAACAACAGTCTTTTGAAGCAGCCCCGGGACAGCCTTGAGGGACTGTTATGTAGCCAGGAACAGGGCTGTAACAACCACCTCAACAGCAGGTCTGTAGGGCAGCTTGAGGGCAGTTAAGGGGCTGCTCTGTGGGCTGTTACAGCCACCCAGTACAGCAGACTTTGAGCAACTATGGAGCTGAGTCAGCGGAGTTTTTGGTGCAGCCTTGTGAGCTACTTGAAGGCTGTTACAGGTGTGTAACAGCAGAATTTTTGGAGAGGCTCTTAGACAGCCTTTGGGGTAGCAAAGGAGGACTGGTACAGGACTGTACAAGCAGCCAGGAGGTGACAGCAGGGCTGTACAGGAGCTGTAGGTGGACAACAGCGGGTACAACAGCAGGTACAGCTGTCACAGGGCTATTACAGTGAGCCAAGTTGACCAGGTTTAAGCACAGAAATGAAGGAAAGTTTTGTAAGTGTTTTGGCAATTTTCTGTTGTAAGAATTGGGCCATTGTCTCTGGTACAGGAGCCCATTGGTTCTTGGTTTAAGAACATTGGGTTTGAGCATTAAATTCTTGTGTATCTAATTGGTAGTTCTTATCTTCCACTGTGCTAAATGGTTAGGCATCTCAGTGTGTTTATGTTTACAGTTCAAATTGGGTAAATTTGTGTATAACTGTAGAAACAATAGACCAGACCTGAGGTGTAGTCAAAATCTAACAATAAGGTGGCAGATAATTCCAGTTTCTGTCAGTGAGTGTCCAGATCTCTCTAGATCACTACTATGGCGCATTATTCTTAGCCATGTAGAGTATATCATGTGTATTATTTATTCGACCATTCAATTAATACAATTCATTATTCTTTCTCTCATTCTTGCTTCTCTCTCTTTGTTTTTTTTGCAAGCTTTGTGTGAATTTCTCTAGCTAGGTTCTTTGTGCAGGTTTCACTGAAACTTCACAGCATGATGGGTACATTTTGGAACCTATCACATATTACATCATAATATTTATTATATTGCATATTGTTGTTTACATTAAAGGCATAGTATCCATTTGAGATGGATTCCAGATGGTTCCAAAACAGATCCTTTCCCAAACGATGATGGATCTGGAATGGATCCGTCATGAATGTGGATCCATGATGGAACCATGCTGCATTGCTATGATTCTTGCTCCAAGGAGATATGGGGAGTAAGCCTAACATAATCAGGCAACTAAGTGGCACATACTTGTATGGAAGCATATATTGATTTGTGTACTTCATAGGGAAGTTGGTGAAATTTGTTTTATGAGATAATGGTTGTGACTTAATTTAAAATATTGTGTGGATCAGTTTTATCTCTAATATTGGTGAATTGTAACTAATCAATGTCTTCGCTTTTTTTGCAGGACAGTGTTTACATTGAGAGTGCTTTATTGGCAATGCATTTAGGTATTAAAGTAGTGCTGGTACTTGAGCAGGTCTTTAGCTCAACTCTCCACTTTCCTAGATTTTGACATTGTTATTCCTAGAATCCTAACACCTCATTTGACATGATAATTTAAATTTTTCTGAAGTTTTTTTCCTTTCCTTTTCCCATGTTACTGGTAAGATGGAGGAGCTGGACTTGGTGATTAAAACCAGCAGAAAATTAAAGGTTCTGCCAATAATTGGATTGAGAGCCAAGCTCAGCACCAAGCATGATGGTCACTGGGCTGAAACCTCAGGCGATAGTGGGAAATTTGGCCTTAGTGTCAGTAAGCTCATTCAAGTTGTGCACAGACTGAAAAAAGTATGTTATTGTACGAGTTTTCAAGGCCAAATATGTATTTTGCTGTTTCAGTTTTTATCTTATCATTTTAGGTTGTGATAAATCTGTCTGATGAATGGTGATTACTTCCCTTGCCCTGCAGGAAAATATGCTACAGTGCTTGCAGTTGCTTCATTTTCATATTGGTTCTCAAATACCATCTATTTCAACTATGAAAGAGGCAATGAGAGAAGGAAGTCATATTTACTGTGAATTAGTTCTGATGGGTGCACGTATGGTATGCTGCAAAACAACATTTTCTTTTGTTTCATCATAATTTCCATTATGCTAGTTGGTTTCTAATCTGAAAGTAAAGAATTCATTGCATATTATCCAATGCAACTCTTGTAAATTGATTCCTATCTTATATACTGAAATGATTTGGCTTACTTTCAGCATTACATCGATGTTGGAGGTGGGCTTGGGATTGACTATGATGGTACCGGTGACCCATCTAATGCATCAATCAGTTATAGCATGCAAGTGAGATATTTATGTTGTCTCGAATTTTATTCATGAGCATGCAAGAAAGCACCCATGTATGTTCTTGATTCTAAATTATTGACAAGGGAATGTTACCTTCCCATCTCACTGCAATTAAACTGAATTTATTTGCAGTGCTATGCAAACGAAGTTGTAGTGGCCTTACGAGATGCATGCCTCCTAAAAGGGGTTTCTCAGCCAGTTATTGTGTCTGAGAGCGGTAGAGCTTTGGCATCGCACCATTCAGTCATTGTGTTTGATGTATTGAGTGTCAGCCAGCAGACGGCACCTAAATCCATGGGTAATCTAGAAAGTTTGGGTGAAAGTAGAGTACAAAAGTTTACTATCATTGATAAAACAGCTTATTCAGGTAAGATTGTACTGAACTGTTCATGGTAAAACTGCTGGGATGTCCTTATACTGGAAATGCAATTCACACTAGTTTAATTGGTTCAGGTACAGCTGCTCAAGAGGATCTACTTTCAAGTGAATTGCATGCAGGTTCAATTGTGCTATATCATACAAATACAAAGCTTCGAGAAGATTGCAATCCTGGTGAATGTCTACTGTCAACTTTCTATGATATTAATAGAACTATCTGCCAACAAAATTTCCAGGAAGCTTACAATGATGCAAAGCGGTTAAAAAGAGAAGCCCATAGCTTATTTAAGCTTGGTTACCTAAGCCTTGAACATAGGGCACAAGTTGAAGCTGTCTATGATGCTATTTCATTTAGTGTCTTGAAATTTTGTAAAGACTCTGAGTTACCGGATGAATTAGATAAGCTTAAGAAGTCCTTAGCAGCAACATATCATATCAACTTATCCGTTTTCCGTTCCGTACCTGATTCATGGGCCATAAATCAAGTTTTCCCTATAATGCCTTTGCATCGGTTGCATGAGAAGCCAAATACACAGGCAACCTTGGCTGATTTGACATGTGACAGTGATGGAAAAATAGAACACTTTATTGGACCTAGTGGGAATGTTGAAAGTGTGCTCTCTGTGCACCATTTGTGTGAAGGAGAACCGTACTACATGGGATTGTTTCTTGCAGGTGTTTATCAGGTATCCTCTAAACCTGTAGTCATCTTCTCCCTGACACCAGTTTCTTGTATGTCAGCTTTGATGTTTAAATGGCCAGTCTAACTTGACAATGAATGTAAGAATGTGCTGGCAAGATCTAACATAAATTCTGTACAGGAAATATTGGGAAGTGCTCACAACCTGTTTGGAGCAATTAATGTCATTCATGTAAGGTCTAAAGCATCGGACAATGTAGATAAAGCAAATAACAGCAAGGGCAAAGGACAATATAGTTTTGAGCGAATAGTGTGGGGTCAGACTACTAAAGAAGTTTTACACTCTATTCGACACAACGTAAGTAACATAATTGAAGATATAGAGAGGGAAGCAGAAAGTGCTGTCAGCAAAGGTTGCCTATCGATAGAAGGTGCTAAAATACTTCTGGAAAATTACAAATGCAGCCTCGATTTTTATACATACCTTAGCAAATAAATAGATTTTATGACTGTGTTTTGCAATCTTGCATACTTCCACTTGATGCAACTAACCAACCTTATGTACGGCATTAGTGAGATGTTCATGTGGGAACATCCTCATTTATAGGCAATTTTGGCAGCGACTTTGTTCCTAGCCACCATAGAGCATTATCTAACCCAAAGCATCAGATGCTTTCCTGTTCTTCAAATCCAGAAATAACCTACATTATTTCATTTCGAGCACGATCCATTTACAGTGTTAACCATTCTTGGTGTTCAGTTATTGGGGGAGGGCAAAAATTGTATCTTTTAGTGCCTATTCGACCTTATTGCAGTGCTATCGTAGGTAACTGTCCCTTTTATGTACACATTTTATCTTCTGTATAATATAAGTAACATTTTCTCCAAAACATGATAATTATTGGGGGAAGTGCGGAAGAGTTTGATGTCTACTTTCCTGCTAATTCTTGTTTGCTGCAATATTTTGTTATTTTTTTGTTCTCAACATTCCAGATTTGATGATCATTGATATGTGTGTTGTCTGGAGTGTCTAGAAATATTTCTTTAGCAAATGACACTGGTTTTCCTTCATGTTACATGTCAAGCAAGTGTGATTCGTGTGTTTCCCAGACTTAATAGAACACAAGTTTTTTCAGATCAGAAGGTAGACTCCAAATGCAGTACAAATGATGACTTATACCGGCTAATCATAATGGACTTCTGAGGAAATACATAATTTTGTATATATCAACAGTAAATACTTTATAAACAGTAAAGCAAGGACTCCATTGATAGCTAAATTCTAGATGCTGTTTATTGCTGAGAATCTAGAACGGGGTTTGTTGGTGTTGGGTTGAATTGGAAGGTTCTTCTCTAGTATAATAAAGCCTTTTAGTATGGTGCATGTATGACATCTTATTTGTTATCTTTTCAATCATGTCACGAGGGATATGCCCTTCCACAGAGAGCTTCAGATTTCAGCTGCTGTTCTCCTTTCCCTAAGTGGGTGCCAAAAATAGTGGAAAAATTCAATATTAAGCTAATTTGAAAAAAATTATAATTGCGTTGGCTTTCTTTACTTTTGATGATCACCTGGCTCAACCTTTCATTCCATACAGCTCCACCGTTGCATCTAACTGCCTACAAGATATAAGGCATATGAAAAGAAAGAAAAAAAAGGTGGAATTTAAAAATGTTTTTTCCAATTTTAAATTGAAATTCGTTAGTAAATATAGAGCAGGCATATGAAAAGAAAGAAAAAAAAGGTGGAATTTAAAAATGTTTTTKCCAATTTTAAATTGAAATTCRTTAGTAAATATAGAGCTACTTGAAATGSAAAGAAATATGAAAWTTTTTATTGACTTACTGCAGAAAAGGTAAATCATCATGATTGTGTTTGCATGGAGTCATACTCGTTGGAATAAAATTGGGTAAAATAATGTAAATATTGGAGAAATAATAAAAGTGGAATTAAATTACGAGGAAGGGAGAGGGGCAGTCTCCCTACCAAAGCTTTACTTGGATAAAGTCAGTTTGGCAAGATTGTAGGGTGTTATAACTAGATTTATGTTATAAATGATGTTGTTGGAAGATGTCTATTATGGAAGCATGTTAAAGCATGCTATTTTCTTGATAACAAGTTAAAAAATCAAAGGATAAGAGGGAGGGCAGTTTTTCATGGAAAAGGGAGAGTGCTTAATGGAGAGGAAAAAAAGAAGAATAGGGATAATGCCATTTTGGAAATAGAATGAGGAAAAGAGAGAACAATGAATAGCCTCGACCAATTTTGAGAAAGAAACAAAGAGGACCTTCTCTAGTCTATTATAGAGAGTTGCTTACTAGGTATGTTGGGGGTGTTTTCCATGAGAAAGTCTCTTTTTCAAATCTTGTGGAGTTTTTCTTGTTTGCTAATCTAAAAATGTTACTTTATTGTATCAACATCCAATTGTACCACATTGTAATGAGAGAGATCAAAATAATTAGAGACTAATTTTCTTAGTGCTTGCTTAAAAGATCCAAGGTTAAGATGGACCTATGCTAATTTATTTTATTATAATGTTTTATAATTATTATACCCCCTTTTTAAAGTTTTTTATTATTATGGTTAATTACTTTTTAATTTTTTGGACTTCATCTTTTTTTTTCAATTTAGTTTCTTTTCTTACAAACATGATATATCTACTTGGGCTATGGATGCACCTTGATACTCTTGGTGCAAGAATAATAATGGCGAATTGAATAATTTTAAGGTGTGTTCAAATGTTCTATTTGGCCACAAAGTAGTAGAGTTTGATGATGAAATTAGGGTAATTAAAATAAGATCCCACTATCATTAGATTTGAACTTGACAATATTGAATTGGGGTGTAACTCCAACTTCATTACCTTGTGTTCTAGACTATTAAACTTGTTTTCTATTTTTTCAAAAATTGAGTTTGGAGTTTATCTATCCAAATCACAGTCCATATGCATCATATTCACTCTTGTATTTATCTCTATCCAAGTTAATTATTAACAAGAGATTAGTGTAAACCTTAAATGTATTTGTGCATTACCTTTCACAATATTCCTACCTGTGATTCCCAACCTCGCACAAAATATTTAGATGGCCTGGAGCTCATTGTTGTTTGTTGTAATTGTATTTCCCAATTGTTAGTGTTTAAGCCAGTATTATAGTTCTTTGTATTTCAATGAATAACAACAACATAAGATAAGATCACTGAGAAATACACAATCACAAGAGACACATCATTTATCCTCGGAAACCCTCATGGGGCAGAAAACCCAGCAAAACTTCCTTATTATAGATAGCCAATACAATGCCAAGAGATAACTCGAACAAATACATAAAGTCCTCTCCCAAAGATGCGCCTCTCTCT
The DNA here is from genome assembly GCA_009831015.1 of Picea engelmannii. Lineage (NCBI taxonomy): Eukaryota > Viridiplantae > Streptophyta > Pinopsida > Pinales > Pinaceae > Picea > Picea engelmannii. Next base: position 101,073 of record ML810615.1, on the reverse strand, counting down.
CTCTCTCTCTTCTCCAACTGCAGCTTCGAAACTTGTCTCTCAATGAACAAGTGAGTGTGTGTCTAAGTGAGGCGCTAGCCTCCTTATTTATACAAGACTGGCACGTGTGGGAGTTTCCTTTCACTGACAAGGCCAACTTCTTCTCTTGGGTGGTTATAACCACCTTTATTATATTCCGGGGCCTCTTTGATATATTCTGGGGCCAACTTCTTCTTTTGCCTATTACAATTATATTATGACCAATTCACAAAAGGGGATTTGGTCCTTTTACAATAGCCGACATGATCAATCCACAATGGGGATTGATCTAATGAATAATATATCAAATAATAATAATAATACACTTTGCAGTTACATTATTTCAACACTCCCCCTTAACAAGAAGGGTATTCTACAACAGCATCAGACGAGAGAGCGGCCTTTATCATCAACAATGTCACGAGGACAACATCATCAATATCATCTTGGAACACTGACTGGCGTATCTATAAATCATCGGAAGTTTTCTTCATCGTCAACATCATCATTCTCAAAGGAATGCAATCATCATCTGCATCAATATGTATTAGTATACAACTAATACATCATCATCATCACAACACGAGGCTGGCTCATCATAATACAAAACTGGCTTTACGTCACAGCTGTTAAGCTGGAAGCTCAATACTCGTCTTGCTTACGTCACAACAATCAAGCTGGAAGCAAGATACTAGATTGGATTTACGTCACAACTTCTCAAGAGGTAAGCACAGTACTAGTGTCATCTCAACGTCTTGCTTTACGTCACAACACTCAAGCTGGAAGCAAGATACTAGATTGGCTTTACATCACAACTATCAAGCTGGAAGCACAATACTAGTCTTATCTCATCGTCTTGCTTTACGTTACAACCATCAGGTTGGAAGCAAGTTACTGGACTGGCTTTACGTCACAACTGTCAAGCCGAAAGCACAGTACTAGTCTCATCACATTGTCTTGCTTTACGTCACAACCATCAGGTTGGAAGCAAGATACTAGACTGGCTTTACGTCACAGCTGTCAAGCCGGAAGCATAGTACTAGTCTCATCTCATCGTCTTGATTTACGTCACAACCATCAGGTTGGAAGCAAGATACTAGACTGGCTTTACGTCACAGCTGTCAAGCCGGAAGCATAGTACTAGTCTCATCACATCGTCTTGCTTTATGTCACAACCATCAGGTTGGAAGCAAGATACTAGACTGGCTTTACGTCACAGCTGTCAAGCCGGAAACACAGTACGAGTCTCATCACATCGTCTTGCTTTACGTCACAACCATCAGGTTGGAAGCAAGAGATGTCTCATCACAACAACTACTCCCCCTTTCGAGGAAGGTCCTTTCGGACTACACCAAGATTATCTCGAAAGTGTTCAAACTTTACACGAGATAGAGGCTTGGTCAACACATCAGCAACCTGTTCATCCGTGCTAACGTACTGGAGCTTTAAGGCTCCTCTCTGCACCATGTCACATATGTAATGATAACATATCTCTATGTGCTTCGACTTGTCATGGAATGCATGATTCTCTGTCATCTTTATGCAGCTCTGGTTGTCACATAGGATCGTGGTTGCTTCCATCTCTAGGTCAAATAGGCCGGTCAACAACTTTCGAAGCCATATAGCTTCGCAGCGGGCAGAACATGCAACAATGTATTCTTCTTCCGCTGTGCTGAGAGCAATGCTGGATTGCTTCCTACTCTGCCATGAGATCATGGTTGATCCCAAACTAAAACAACATCCTGAAGTGTTTTTCCTGTCAGAAACACTTCCTGCCCAATCTGAATCAGTGTACCCACTCAATGTGAAATCATGATCTCCATCATAATTTAGACCACAATCTAATGTACCCTTAAGGTACCTCATCACATGTTTTGCAGCCATAAGGTGAACATGTCTGGGTTCTACCAGAAACTGACTCAAGGTGTTCATGACAAAAAAAATATCTGGTCTGTTGTTCGTCAGGTACATCAATGATCCAATAATTTGTCTATACAGTGTGGCATCAATCAATTCTGACGAAGTATCGACCAACAACTTCAGCTTTGTTTTCATGGGTGTATTCATGGGCTTGCACTCTAACATGTCGAATCTCTTCAAGATTTCGACTGCATACTTCCCTTGGTTAAGGAAGATCCTCTCTGGACTCTGCCATACCTCAAGACCTAAGAAATAGTGCATTAGACCAAGGTCTTTCATCTAAAATTCTGAAGCGAGTCTCTTCTTACATTCAGTGATGAGATTTTCTTCTCTAGTTAAGAATAAATCATCCACATATAGTAACAGTATTACTGGCTCATCGTTCATAACCTTGAAGTAGAGGTTAGAATCTGATTTACTCTTGGTAAAGCCCAAGCTCATCAGAAAATTGCCTATCCGTCCATACCAAGCTCTAGGAGCTTGCTTCAATCCGTACAAGGCTTTCTTCAACTTGCAGACATGAGACTTCCTGTCTTCAACTTCAAATCCTTAAGGTTTCTCTATATACACTTCCTCTTTGATAACACCATTTAGGAAAGCTGTATTTATGTCCATCTGGTGTAACTTCCACTTCATCTTAGCTGCAAGGGCTATGATGGTTCTGATCGAAGTGTATCTGGATACACGAGCGAATGTCTCTTCATAGTCAATGCTTTCTTTTTGAGAAAAACCACGAGCTACAAATCTTGCTTTATACTTCTCAATACTTCCATCAACAACATGTTTTATTTTGAAGAGCCATCTGGACGATACCACATCCTTGCTATTCGGTCTGGGAACTATTTCCCATACATCGTTCTTTATTATGGATTGGTATTCTTCTGTCATGGCATCTGCCCATTCTTTCTTCTGAATGGCTTATTCAAAGTAGGTAGGCTCATTTTCTAGGAGATCACACATCAAAGCCATATAACTGGAGAATGGCTTAGGTCTCTTCAGATGTCTCGTGGTTCCTTCGAGAACACCATATTTTTCTCCATCTTGAATAAGCTCTCTAGCCCAAGTTGACTTTCTTTTATGGGAGATTGTCATCTGAGGAGGTTCTTGAAACTCTACTACATCATGATCTTCTAGAATTTCCTCATCAGGGGAAGTTACGACTTCCCTCACTGGTTCAACAACTCTAGGAACCTCCCTCACTGATTCTGCAACTCTGGGGATTACGGGTTCCTCTTCATATACCTCCTCAAGCTGACATTTTCTCGATTTCTTGAGCGCTGCATCTTCATCAAAGGTCACATCCTTGTTGATCTCAATGTGGCGGTGACCTAGTATATAGATCCTGAAGGCCTTGGAGACCTCACAGTATCCCACAAATATTCCCTTCTTTCATGAGGGTTCCAGCTTGTTTCTTTTCTCTTTCGGTATATGTATAAATACTGGGCAGCCAAATATTTTGAGATGGCTTACCTCTGGCTTCTTTTCGGTGAACATCTCTTTCGGGGTCTTGAACCCAAGTGCACTATGGGACAATCGGTTTTTCACATATACGGTTGTCATTGCTGCTTTTTCCCATAAGCACATAGGAAGATCTTGATCGTGGATCATGGTCTTCACGACTTCCATTATCGTTCTGTTCTTTCTTTCAACCACACCGTTTTGTTGAGGATTATAGGGAGTAGTGAGTTCCCTCTTGATCCCAACATCTTTGC
>ML810614.1:97133-130998 GCA_009831015.1 Picea engelmannii | reverse complement strand
TGGTCAAGTGGATTAGTGTAAGATCCAAGCAGTTATCTGAAATGAAAGAGATCTAATGCATACATAAGAAGGTTATAATGATCAAATGTGACACATACCATGATACCTTGGACCAATTACCTCATGGAGCAAGAGCCTTTTCTAATGCAAGCCCAGGCCGGTAGTGATGGAGGCTGGTACTGCTAGCAGGACAAGTCTGGCCGAGAAGGAGAAAAGATGGGTCCTCAAGGGCCATGCTCAAGTCAATCTGCTCTCGTATTCCATGTCTAGGACCATGTGGGCCTCGAGACATGATCTCCTAGTTATCCCTGGATATCAGGGATAACAACAACAACTCAAACACCCATTAAAAACACAGTGAAATGACTCCTACATCAATTCCAAGAACCAAACTCTGTTCACCCTCAATCAACACAACCCAAGGGATGATATTACCTTCCTTTCATTGTAGTCCTTTAGATAACCTCCATCCCCTCCAGGGCTCCAACATAGAATGGACATGAATTTCTCTACCGGGGGCTCTAGGAAATACAGTTGTAATAGGAGTGCTCACAAAACATTTACAAATTATCTTGGGTAATTTCCTCAACATGAATCACTCATAGGCATATTTGCCTCATTATCAACATAATTACTAGATTCAACAAGCTATATTCCATACCCACTATGGTTGGCCACTCTTTCCCAACATTAGCTATGTTTTTTCTCACTTCTTGTTAACTGTAAAAACTATTCTCTTTCGTACTCTAAAATCCTCTTTTCCCATGCTTTATTGAATCTTACTCTTCCCCCAAGGATGATTACATTCGACCCATGCTATCATAACTGAGTGGGTTGACTTCCTCACCCAACCTCTTACATGAATTCAATTATTTGAGTGTTTAATAAGTCAAAGGGATAAATGGCTAAATGACAAACTAATTAATGAAGATGGCTAGAGATTCAAGGCATATGCAAACCCCTAAAAATCCCCATTAATCCCCCTGTCTTGTGGAGTCATAGCCCTCCATTACTCTGTTCCTTACTCATCTATAGCCAGTGGTGCATTACATTTTATTAAGTTTTTCAATGTATAATGTTTACATATTACATAGTTTGTCCCACAACCATTCATAATTCTTACAAATATACAATGCTACATCAGGGATCAAAACTGGGGTGTTATAGAGATGATCCATCTTGGTAGCTAATTAAGCCAAGCTAAATTCTAGCATATGTATGTTCAATGAGACCCCAAAATCTATGCCATCATGCAACGTTTCCATGAAAATAAGTTTGGTTTGTCTTATTCTAGTATGATCAATTGCTTCTTGACATGGAAACAACTCTTGACAATTGCACATGATTACCAACACGTTGTCCTTGCAACAATGTTGCTTGAATGACATCCTTTGTGTACAATCATAGCATCTTCTTCTGCCCAAAACATTTGACAAATCATAGACATGTATGGATATAGGTGACAATTGTCAATATGTGATAGTATTGAGGATGAGGGAATGCCTCAAGATTTGGATGGTACAAATATGAGGAATTGTTATTGACCTCCCTACAACAATCTCTAATACATATCCAAGAAGGTAAACTTCTTATGGAATATTGCAAGTAGAAATTGGAATAGAATGACCTTGGTTGTTGGCATAAATTCGTGGTCCTCTTTGACAATGATATGGATGTCCTATGTTGCTATCACTCCTTGGAAAACTTCTACTCCTTGAGTTGGAGATGCAATGAGTTATTTATCTCCATTAGGATTCACTTTACACACTCTTCTCTGGGTTATATAGTTCCTAGGGTGAAGCTTTAGATGAGGTCACTGACACGTTTCTTTCCAAAACCCACTCAACTTGCAATGGTTAAAAAATTTCTTAGTGTTGTTGATGGATTGCTTGACATACTCCTTTTCTCCCCTTGCCATTGAATTTTTTGTTGGTCTAGAGAATTCTTCTTGTCGTTCCTCCTCTAAAAAAATTATAACTTGTGGCATGTGGCTTGCTTCTCCTAGAAATATGCCACAACATGGTCTTTCTTCCCACATAATAAACTTTCCTTTGAGTAGCAAAAACTAGTAGTTCCATGGCCTTTCTTCCCGTAGTAGTGAAAAACAAAGGATGATTTTCTTGATGTATACTTATTGTCCATCTTCTTCTTTATCCAACTAATATTTTTTCTAATTCTTCTAAGTTTTGGTGTATACTCATTGCTTCAACTCTTATTCTCATTGTCCTTCTATAAACTGCCACAAAAAAGATGGGGTGTTGGTGTTCCATCGCCCTCATTTGCTACTACTCTTTATGCTGATGAGTAGGCAAACTATGCTATATCCTTTTCCTTTACAAATGTGATATTGGAGTTTGTGGCCTTTTCCTTTATACCATTTTAATCTAGGCATTTATGCTTGACCCTATGTTGAGCTATAATAGGGATTAGGAGGCATTTTCTTCTCTTACCCAAATCTTTTCCATCATATCCCATCTGCCTTAACAATTTTGAACCAATACCTTTGGTATGATTTTCAAATTCACTAAATGGTTCCTGAGAAATGCCTAAGGAAAGTGAGCTTACCAGACTCCGTGTCTCAGTCATGGTACTCACTTTTCTAGTGGAAATGGAAGGTGGCTTTGATTCATGGTTCTCTTGGAAAAATTATTGTTGTAACATCCCTAGTTTTAATCCCAATGAATCACAATGTAATTTTATAAATGTGAATTAGGCTGGTGAGCCGATGTGTTGGGGAAAAGATTCTGTATTGATTTAATGTGCATGGGGGGAAAATTGAATATTATGTGCATTAAATAATTAATAAAAGTAATAATTATTGGTTGTGATACGAACATGATGAAGAGAGATGGGGGGATATGATTCCACAAGAGAGAGGGGGTCAAAGGGGAAGTTATTCATGGGTATTAATCCAACCCACATTCCTGAATTATTATTATCATTGTGTATAACCTTCTATTTGTTGATTGAGTGTTCCCAAAGCCAATCATTGAATGCATGTAAGAGAGTGGGTGTGATAAGTAAAATCCCATAGTTATTGGGGAGCATGGGCTGAAGTACAATCATCTTTGGGAGGAGTGAGAGTCAAGCAAGCAAAGGAGAAGAAGGAATATTTGTATGCAAAAGGGGCACAATTTTTACATGTAGTTTTTGGCAACAAATGAAGAGTGGAGTGTTGGGAAGTTCCAATCATGTTGTGCTTGAAGGAAACCATTTTTGGGCTATGTTTTATGATGAAAATAAGGCCTATGTGCCTGGAAATAGGCTATAAGTATATCGTGTGTTTCATGTTGAAGAAATGGCTCAATATCCTTGTGTAGGCTGCTGTGAGTACTCCTGAAGCATTTAAGAGTTCCTGAAGTCCTTAACTGAGATATTTATGGCCAACCGAGTGCACTAGAAGCCCTGATAAACAAATGGTACATCCTGAGGGACTATAAGAACACTAGGATATATGGGTCAAATTCTGACAGCGCGTTCGACGCAATTTCCACTTTATATTGTCGAGAGAATGACAAAGAACTGGCCCCCTCAAACATCGTTTCACATAGATTCGTATTTATTGCGACATTTCATATGGACACGTGTCATCTCAGATTTGACTTTCCAAACCCCATATAGCCGTCATAAGACCGAAGTCTCGGAGGTGGCAAGAGCGACGTCTTGGACGTGGAAAGAGCGATGTCTTGGACGTGGCAAGAGAGATGTCTTGGAGGTGGAAGGCGCGGCGTCTTGGAGGTGGCAAGAGATGCATATTGGAGGTGGAAAGAGAGACATATTGGAGGTGGCAAGACCGACATCTTGGAGGTCACAAGAGCGATGTTAAGAGGTATCAGCTTCGACGTGGTTGCTATGGGAGCGACACTCTTGGAGGTGGCAAGAGCGATGTCTTCGAGGTGGAAAGAGAGATGTTAAGAGGTATCAGCTCTAATGTGGTTTCTATGGGAGTGACACTCCAAGATGTCACAATAGTGACTGTGTTTTAGGTATTTAAAAAAAAATACAATATCAATACTGGGCTCCACCAACTGATACTGATATTGTATTTGGTTAGGCTCTTTGGAGTCCTTTTTAGATGACCTCATTCATCTTGATGGTTGGTTGGAATGGTCAGGGGAATTCACATTGAGAACCTTATACTTTGGGGAATACATGATTGTTGGGATTGGTGCAAGGCTGGATGAGTGTGTAACATGGGCTGGTTATAGGGTGATTAAAGAAAAAGAGTTTAGTGTGCTTATCTTTACCTCTAGTTCTACAGTGGAGACCTACTAGTTTATTATTTTTGTCATTACAATAAGGATACCATGTCTTAAATCATTACTAGAGTTTGAAATACTGATGAATGAGAGGAGGCCAAAAAATTATGTACTTCCTCTCATCTCATTCTAAAATGTAACCTATACTGTTATATTTATATTCTTTCATTTGTTGTAATATATTTTTCGAGAGGGGGGTGGGGGATGTTTTTCTCAAAATAATAATATCTACACTTTTCTCTATATGAAAAAGAGATGTTTATAGTTTTTCTATGTTTGAAGTTTTGAACCCATTATAGATTATATAATATAATAATACTCTTGTTTTCCTTTTTCCTCAAATTTTGAAGGTGGTGTTTCTTAAGCTTGTACCCTGTTTCCCCATTTAGGTATCTTAGGTCAATCTATACTTACCGCTAGTTATAAAATCTATTTACTTTGTTTCCTGTGCATGTTATAGTATGCTCGTAGGAATCATGTGGGAGGTATCAGTGATGGATTCTCTTTGCAATGACCTATGATCGATGAGTAGTAAAATTGATGGAAATAGGTTCTGTAATAAAATGTGAAAAAGAGTTATCCTTAATTGCAAAGATTCATTTCAAATGTTTTAGGAACGTTGGAGGTAATTCTATTGGGATTTGTAATTTTGACTTGAATGGTTAAGAAATATCTCAAGATGATTACTCATAAGAATATTAAAGTATTTTAGTTCTTTCTGTGTGTGTTAATTTATTAGGAACTTCAAAGTGCTCCTTTTGATCTAGAAATACACACCTATCCTTGGGACTTTTATCTTTAACAAAGAAAATAGGAAAAATAATCTCATTATTATTGTTCAACATCCCTTTCCATGATGCCACTATTTTTAAACATTTAATTGTCAACTAGATTTCTTAGTAGACCTAATGGTCACCTATTATAGAAAAGGAGGGTATGTTATGGGTAGCATAAGAGGCATACTCAGGTTATTATACCAGTGCCAATCCTATACTAAAACTAGATAGATCAAGCTTAGTATCACCTAGAAAAGAAGACTCCAAATGCTACATTCTTTTGAGCAAGTTATAGTAAAAATTATGCATATTGCTTTTCTTGGTAACAACATTTGATTCTTGACGAAGCTCACCTAATATTTCCTTTGCAAGCCGCTTTTCCTTCTTTGCAAAATTATTTTTATAAGTATTTGTAACAAAATTTCCATTGTCTACATACAATCAATCTTCCTTGCTTATTTCCTTAGCAAGTTGTCATTCATAAACAATTTCTTATTATTGTTGACAAATCTTGGTCTTCTCTATCAATTTTCCAATATATTTGGGCTTCCTCTTTGTTCATTCTTCTTGCAAAGGGTGAGTTGTCTTGCTCTTCATTTCCACAACAAATAGCTTGGAGATAGGATGGCTTTCTAAAGAAAATAAAAGAAAATTGCTATGGAAATTTAAAGAATGTACATAGCTAAAATATTGCTAATCGCTTCGATAAAAAAAAAGTACCCTTGCTCTTATCCATTTTCTCCAGAATCTCATGTGCAGGTCTTAATACAATACATAATAAGAAAACATGCTACAAGAGGACCCATTGGTAGGAAAAGCAGCAGATTTATGGAGCTCTGGCTAAGAAACCCATTGAAAACTTCTATATATACTGTAGCAATAAGTCAAACAAAGCCCTTCAAGATGCCAAAAATTGTGCCTCTACTTTGTGGGAAAATTTACATATTGGTGACAAGGATAGCTATATTGAACCATGTTTCACTATTTGCACCAAGGCATAGTGCAAGCCACATCACCCAAGATGGAAGAGCACTGATTCTATCATTCAAGACGAGCCATATGAGGCCATAACTAAAGGAAATAGCAAGAGAGCCAATAACAATAATGCCCCATAGCAGTATCTTGTTGTGTATGAATCTTGATAGAAAACCCAAGTTCTCTCCAATGTCATTGGCTAGTCATAGGTTGTTCAACAACATACCCAAAATAAATTGTTTTATATCGCTATTAGTCCATGGGAATATTCTTACAGTTGAAAATTTGAAGAAGAGGAGCATCGTCGGGCCCTCACGATGTTCCCTCTTCTCTCAAGATGAAGAAACAATCCCCCACTTGTTTGCCCAATGTCCCTATGCCATAACTACATGGAATCTGGTGCTAGGCAATCTATTTATCCTCACAACCTAGGCACTCTCTTATAAGGATTTTTTTCAAAATTGGGGGTGTTATCGCTCTGTAAATTCCTAGAGGTTGTTAGGAAAGAAGAAATCTATGAGAGGTAACTTTATCCAACCACTTCGAAACTAGGATCTAGCCCTACCAACTTCAGAGAGGGATCTCTTTGTATGATTTAGATATGTTTTGAACTTAAAATATTAGGCTAGTTAAATAAACAAGATTGAAATGATTTTTTGTTTTTGTTGAGTTGGATGAAAGGGATTTACGCATCCATTGGGCTATGGGGTCTGTTTTATAAAGATACAAATCTAAACCAGAAAACAAAGATTCTTTTCACAGGGCAGGATAATGCATTCGTTGGATTATTTTAGCAGTAAAATGATGAAAAGAAGAAAAGATGAGAATATCAATTAAAGTAAAGAAGCAGTTAAGAATTTATTTATTGTAATATTAGAAGATAAACATTAAGATCTTTCAAAGTCCGAAATAGGGTATACAAAGATAAATCCTGCAACATGCGTTACTTTTACAGATTTAGATTAGAAAACAATATGACAACTGAGCAAGAAAAACATTCAACATAGAAAAGAAAACATCACCAATGAATAACACGCGAGAATCCTGTGAAAACGTCTCTTTGTATTAATGGAATATCTCTTGAAAAAGATTACAATCTTGTAGCTTACAAGGCGTAAAGATCAACCCTCAATACTTCAAAGTGTGAAGTATTTATATCCAAAAATTACAAACGATCCTGTCATTAAAGATCAGGACGTGGCTAATCTAAATTTAGCTAACTAACTTAACAAGATACTAAAATCTAGGAAACTGTTTAATGATGTGTCGAAACTTCATGTTGTTTCCTAGGTGAACCGTTGGTGAGACCTCTACACAACCTCTTCTAACTAGATAGTTGACTGGGCTGGACAGCTCATCGACTACTCGATCAAATTGCAAAGCTCTTCCCATCGAAGGTGACTGGGAATGTTGACTTTGAGAAATCTACGATATACTTCATCCATCTCCGTGTACTTGGAAAAAGTTGGCTTGGTGATGAAGATGTACCGGATTTCATGCTGTATGCTAATGTCGAACTATAAAGCATCCAAGAATACCTTACTAGTGATACTACCTTGTATTCCTGAGAATTTAGAGCTATCCTAAGCCACAGTGGCTAGTCTCTTTTTATAATCGGGGAGTGTCATCAATTTGTCATTTATAACTCTCATACCAGGAAGGCCTTTCTTCTGCAGAGCTTTGATCTTGCTGAAAAATATTTGTACCCCTGCATCCATGGTCTGGACCTTCTCCTCCAGCTGTAGCATCAGTCCTCTCTTGGTCAACACCCTCTTGACCTCGAGGATGGTCTCTGTCCCATATTCAATCTTCAACTCCTCTAGCTCCTCTCTGGTTTTGGAATTTAGAAATTTGATGATCTCAGTAGCTTCTGTGGGCATCTCCCCCAGTTCCGCTCTTATCTTCTTGATGGCCTACTGACTTCTTTGCACCAACTCGTTTTTCTCGAACATGATTTGTATCATTGACCATATTTCATTCGTGGATTTGGTGATATCCATCCATACACTTTCTTTGACCTCAGCCAGTGTTTTGCCCGCCACTATTTTCTTTTGAAGCTGTTGCAATTCCTGTTTAATCTTGTCTGAAGTTTGTTTCTCCTTGGTGTAGCTAGTTTGGAAGGAAGATTTGAGTTCCTGAAGGTTCTCAATCTCCTTTTTAAGCCTGCTAATCTCTATTTCTTGCAAATTCATGTGTTCCATGGATTTAGCCAGCTTGACTGTCTTCTCCATAGTTGTCAGTGGAGTTGCCGAGGGGATTTCTGCTATAGACGTTGTGCTCACTCCTATGAGAGGAACCGTTCTTAGTGGAATGACCTCCATGGGTTTTAACTGCTCCTTCTCTTTTACTAGCTTTTCCAATTTTGCTTCCATTTCTTTCAACTGTGCATTCTGCTCCATGATGATCTTGAGCATCTCATCCTTCTCCCCTTCTGTCTCCGCTATTTCCTTTGTCTGTGAATCTTCTGTTGGAGGCAATTTCACTTGTTTCCTCAGAGATGCTATATCGACATTTTTATTTTTGAGCATCTCCTTGACTGCTTTCACGTTCGAGGGATCATATCCGATCTTGAGGATCAGTTCCTCCAATGTCTTAATCCTGTTATCCTTGACAAAGGAGGATATTTTTTCTAAATTCAACCGCGTCTGGACATTATTCAGAGATACTTGTAACTTGAAGGCAGTGGTGGAAGCATGTGCCAATGTGGAGAAAATCATTTCTCCAGTTTGCCTATGCAAATCCATCTGATCAGCTGGATGCACATCTTTAGTCTGAAATTCAAACGTTGCCCTTTTGTAATCGATGATTGTTTATGGATAAATTCATGAGTGTGGACACAGACCAATCTCCCCAGATCCACCTGGATCTGGAACAAACCGTGACAGAATGCTACTCTTTCCCTAGATCTAGTTTTTGAATGAAATACGAGACATGGATGGTGTTCATACCTTATAAACGCTCTCCTTTAATCTCTGTTGTTCCTTGCTCTGCTCCGATGCTCTTGTGTTGTTCAATCACAACAACACAAACCAATCACAACAAAGGCATTAATATATTCAAACCCTAGTCTATACATGTGATCAAGGAATCATGTAATAAGATGACATCATCATTATGGGAAAGGGACACATTCATGTATTGTATTAACTGAAAGAGAAATATACAACCTGAGCCTTGATGTCGTAGATCTCCTTTCGATGTCTCCTAGTTCTGATACACACACTTGCTCATGCATGAAGAAGTTCAACCACAAATGATTACTTGTTGTCTCTTACTGCTGTAGCTTCAATCCTCCATACAGTCTTGCACCAGTTCTCCAATCAATCTCTAACTAGCTTGCTTCTTCTTCTTGTTCTTGTTTTCCTTTTCCATGAGTAATCGCCTCAATATATAGGAGAAGATTGATTAGTTACTTGGATAGGGAATGATCCCAAGATATCTGGAAAGTCAGTACTTTGCCAACCATTCGAACTCCAACTCACCCTTCTAGAAGATTCTTTCTAGAAGGATCGAAAACTTATTCATTTTCTTCCTTTAGAAACATATCCGCACCCTAACCATTAACACAGTGCGGAAAGTCCGCAGTCAAGATGAATTTCGCATGCGGAAATTAAGGATTTCCACAGGAGAGTATATTGCAGCCTGCGAACTATTTTCAAAATATGATTTTGAGAAAATGACAAGTGTAACTTTCTTCAGGAAAATGTTCTGAATGAAGAGTTTGATCTCCCATTATCATGTCATGATCGTAATATCATCTCGATAACCAAAAATGTGGATAACAGTGATTACATTTAGGTTTGGTACCTGTGCTTGCAGAAATGCCATGTGCATTCTACCCTTCTTAGTGTTGAATGCAGACAACAGTCGATGTTGTGCAGTGGATGTTTTCTTCCAGAACTGAGCATACATGCTGCTGGTCAGTGTCTAATTTTTCTTCTTGATCAGATCATACTTCTCAAAAATACTCAATTTTAGTCATATTTTGCTCGGTTGGCTGGCTGGTGGAGTATCTGTAGGCTTTCTAGGAAACATTGTAGTCGTGATTTGTTTGTTTCTTGTAATAAGGAGTGACTGATCAACCTCCAATGTGGTAGTGGATTGCATTCCCTTTTCACCAGCCGTGTCGGGTGCCAGACTAGTTTTTGGCCTCTTTGTATGTAGTTGAAATTCTTCAGATGATACTTCAGTGACAGAAGATGACACATATTGCCCAGGCCTTTTCTCCTTGGGAGCCTGTGGTGTGGTCGTTTGTGAGATAGTGACCAAGAGGTCCTGTTGTTCTGTCTCAACCAGATTGTTTGGCTCCCATTCTGTCTGGTTGACAAACTTTTCTATCTCAGGCCTAGATGTGTGGACATACGAGATATTCTTATTTTTGACCCTCATGTCGGAAATTATCCCGCACGGATCATAGTGCCATGCAAAACTAACAAAAAACTTCATTCCTTTTAGCAGTCAGTCTGCTTCCTCCCCGGTGCCTCGGCTATTGCAAATGAATGATCCTATTTTCCCTTTGATCCTAAGCTGTTGCTTCTTTTTCAGAGACACAAAATGAATGTCATCTGAATTGATCATCTGCCTTATGTATTCCAGGGAAAAAATCCTCATGGATAAATACCTGGGCAATTTATATGGGGCCAACTCGCACCCATAAACTCTGATCTCAGTGTGGTTTTGGTACAGGTACCAATCACCAGTCTTTGTAAGGTCTGAGAGATGTAAAATCCTCTGAATTTCCTCGTTAATTCTAGGTTCGGGTTTGCCGCTGAGCATACTCACCATTGGGTGGTAGAACTGCTTGAAACTGAATTCTGTAGAGTTATGTCTGAGAAGCGAAGTCCACACTGTCACTGCCTATGGTCTCCCATCTTTATCCATCTTCTGCATTGAAAAAGAAAATTTGTCTGCTTGAAAGAACATGAACAGGTACGCCGGTATTGAAGAATATACGAACATGCCTTCTGTGGCGAAGTTGATGAATTGTTCGTGAATGTTTTCTGCTAGAAACATAATATAGTCAAACTGAGTAGTGGGTCTCTCATCGGTGGAAAAAATGGACAGAAATCCCAAGATGGGTTCGTCCACCCACTGATCCGAAAAATATCCAAGCAAGGCACATAGTGATGTGATAACCTGGTTTCCCTTTACTGAGAATAGGGAGGAAGGATAAGGGGGGTTTGTAGTGGGGAGCTGAGCAGATTGTGGGAGGAAAAGCTCAAAAATCTGAGCTCTTTGGGGAAAAGACAGCTTCTGGTAGAGCTCCGTGATGATTTCGAGGTTGAAAGGTGAGGCAGATTCGACTCTGGGTATCTGCATCATTTGGTTAATGGTTTCTGGTGTGATGAGGAAAATAATTTCTCCGGACGAAGACATAATGGCTCTTTGTTTAGGGATATAATGGGCCTGGCATTTGAGGGAAAATTCAGGAAAGTGGTGAATCTGGGGGAAGAGATACAGGGGAAGATTTGACTCCCATAGCCCAATTTCATCACTCTGGTCAAGGAAAACCTCTTTGAGCCATGATTGCAAGTCTACGAAGTTGAACTCGCATCTGGTGTCTGCAATTAAATGGTATTTTCGGCTAGGGGGATCCTGTCGAGGTCGACAGGGGGCAAGAGGAAAGGATTTTCCTCAGCTTCTGCCCTCTTTGATTTTGGCGCCATCACTGTAAAATATACCTACAAATCAAACAGTCGTTAGTGGGGATGATGGTGGCTTGGGATGTTTGATTGAAACGGAGAGAAAACAGGGAAAAATGCTCTGGTGCAATGGGAAAGGTATTTTCTGGTGAGACGACACAATAAGCAATGGAAGAAAGAAGGGAGAGGGTGGTTTTGAGTGAACGGATATCCATTGGGCGTGGGGGACAGGTCAGCAGGCTAACGGATAAGTTGGCCAGTAATAAATTGCCAATGGATCATTTGGAGCATGAGATGGTAGGTAATAATGAATGATGAATACGACTAGGCAATGTGGCAGGAGCTGATTGGGGAGTGACCTTAGTGAGAGGACTTGTAAAGGGCGGGCAAGGGAAAGGGACTGATAGAGTAATGGGACGTGATCTCTTAGGAAAAATGTGGATGATGACATCATGGGGTGACGAGGCATGTCAGAAATGATAGGCGGTGGAAGTCTGAACCAATGAATTTATGCCACGTATAGGAAAAGGGCCCACCAGAGAATATTCCATTCTAGACCCCCCCCTTCTGTTAAAAACAGATCAGTCGAGGGGGTCCGAAAAACACCAAGAGCCATTGATTTGCGCACTTTCTTTTCGACCGTAGATCTGTGCACGATAGTTAACCNCCCCCCCAACCATTAAAGGCAGAACGGTCGGGGGGGTCCGGAATCCAATCTGAACGATGGATCCGAGCATGCACATCTGAGCCATTTGTATATGCGCCTTTGTTATTTCCAATTCCAGACCCCCCCATCGTTAACAGTAAAACGATCGGGGGGGTCCGAAAAAACCTGTCGACCGTAGATCTAGGTGCCTGCTCTCGGGCCATTCATCTATACGCTGTACTTAACTGTGAGCGCGAAGGCATATGTGCTCAGAAGAACTTAGGATAAGTGCATATTGTGGGTTTTTCCCGAGCTTTTCCATGTTTCTATCACCAAGGGGTTAGACATCAAACCTTTTAAACCTCAATGACATGGTTCAACATTGATCATCATGCTGGTTTTATTGAGACAAAGCAAACTATCCTATGTTCTAAACCTAATTACCTATGAAAATTAGTCCAGATTAAACTGTTGGACTAAGGAATTACTCTATCCTAGGGTTATCTAACCAAGATTAGGCAATTTGGTCAGATTTATTCACTAACTAACCTAAATTACTTGGCTAAGATTGAACATTTTAGCCAAGCTTATTCACTACTCCTATCAACATTAATTTAAAAGAACTTGGCCATGCTTGAAAGGTATGGACCAAGTCATTGTTATTGCATGGGGCTCTACTGAATTCCTTTTATGCCCTCTTTTATTCTTTTTCTTTCTTTCTTTTTTCTTTTTCTTTTCTCTCAAATTATTTGCAGAATGAATAATCATTTGACAAAAAAAAACACTTAAAGAAACAACATTTCAGTCACTAGTTGATCCTATAAATTATAGGGTTATAACAAGGGGAAGAATTATTGTGGAAACTTGAGGAACAAACCAGGTCTAAAAAACTCTGGATAACAATGCCCAAATATATCTGCTGAGAAATATGGTTGGCCAGGAATAAAAATGATCCGAATTTTATGAGCATAACGAAATGAATACAGATTATTAACAGGTGCTTAACACAAAATAACAGAGATACAGTAAAACTGGTTTTCTATTCAATAACGAAATAAGCTGAAACTGTAAAATGCAGCGGAAACAAGCTTGTTGGAATGGTGGTGGCTTTATCTCTGAGAAGAGATGTGACGGCAGCGCGCATTCGCAAGAAGAAGGTTACAATGAGGCTTTGAGGGCCTTTTTACAATAAGAAATAATGACAAAAACCCTAGACATCCAAAAACCTAACCCTAGGAGATGAAACGCCAAAAGTCATGTGGGCCCCGTTTGGGTAAGCTAGTACATCAACTTCCCGGGGTCGTAACTTTTGCATACGATCTCCGTTTTAGGCATGTGATAGCCCGTTGGAAAGGTATCGCTGAGGAGATTCATTTTGGGGGCTCAATTATGCCTTCGGCTATCATTAAGGAGTTCGATACCTAAAAACCTTCATTTAGGCCCTCAAAATGGCCCCGGAAGTAAAAACTGCTAAAAATAGTAAATTGCCAAAAATGTCAGAAAACTATTTTGAGCCAGTTGGAAAAGGTGGGTGGCCACCGATATCCATCTGGATAAAAAAAAATATTTAAAGAGGAAACCATCAGTCTTAGACAGTTTGCGGTCAAAGCGATTTCCTTATGCGCTGAATATATGAAGCATCAAGTGATACAACAAGATCAAGGCCTTTAACATTACGAAAAAAAGTAAATTTATTCTTGAAGACTCCCTCCCTCTCCTCGACTAGTAAACCATCTTCAACTCCTTAGTGAGCTATAAGGAAAACAATGGAAGAATTTAAATTGTGGATGAAAGCGCACAAGAAGCATCTTCTCTTTTTCGATGGAGCCTCTCGTGGTAATCCTGGACCAGCTGGTCTAGGTGGGATCTCATTGACCCTGCTAGAAACAAGTTGGCTACCTTTGCCTGGGGTCTTGGAACCACAACAAATAATATAGCCGAACCGTATGCTCTATATGTGGGGATAATAATAGTCAAAGAGCATAACATTTCTCATATTTCAATCTTTGTTGATTCTATGTTGATAGTTAAATCAATTCTCAAAAAGCAAACAATGGAGAAAAACCTTTTAAATGGAATCCTTCAACGAATCATGACTATTGCTGAAATCTTTGGAGAAATTAATCTCTTCCATATGAAGAGAGATCTCAACCCCCTTGCCGATATTTGGGCTAAGATGGATCGAGAATACACAAAGGTGAATTTGAAACAAATGGAGTAAGGGGGGCACTCCCCATCCCTTAACTTGTTACTGCTCAAGTCTCTGCCCCAACAGATAGCTAATGTATTTTAAGATATTTTGGTGCCTAGGGAAGTTTTGTAAGGATGTATATAGTCTAGATGATCATAGACAAGGTCCAAAGAGGGTGAGAAAATTTGAAATTTATGTCAAAATACTCCAAATTCTTCGGCTATATGCCTTGATTTTAGACTGGTTTGATGTTGTTATCTTTGGCGCAGCCTATTAATACAATTCTTCTACAGTTTCTGTTAAAACAAAAAACAATTACATGGAACAATAAACAAGTCGGAATACAGATCATAACAATTTAGGTAATTGCAACTAAATAAATATCAGCTTAAAATACAATAAGAACATTTTTAAATAGACAAGTTACAATAAATTCTTGCACTTCGATTTTGGATGAAAGTAGAAATGAAGGGAATTTTTTTTCCTCGCGGTCGAAGGTAGGGACTAAGAATTCATATTATATTAGATTGATATTCCAGAAATTACACAAGACTCGTACTTGATAAAAGATCAGCCCTGCACAATTTATTAGCAATGGCTAAACAAATGTGATTTCTTTGTTGATACCATGTACATGTAAGAATAGGGACAAAACTTTAACTAGACACATTGAAAATGAGACTATTTGCCCAAAAAAATCACAACCCTGCAACTGCCACAAGTGATCACAGAAGGCCCATAAGCTAAGTGGTTGTTGGATACAAGCAAAAACCTGTTTCAGAAAAATACTAGAAAGCCTATGAGCTATTCTTAAAATATGAATGCCATGGAATACGACATTCTAAAGTCCCACGCTACTATTGTAAAAATTCGTATAATACAATATCTGATGGGGCATGTCAGTATCCCAGCTAGTCGTGAATCAACTCATATGTTCAAATCCAACACAGTTGACTTGTATAAAGATTCATTTGCTGATGTTAGAACAAGCAACTTTATT
Organism: Picea engelmannii; assembly: GCA_009831015.1. NCBI lineage: Eukaryota > Viridiplantae > Streptophyta > Pinopsida > Pinales > Pinaceae > Picea > Picea engelmannii. The sequence continues at coordinate 115,509 of ML810614.1, read as the reverse complement.
CATAGATCAATAAGAGAATTTAGATTGTCACAACAGATATCAATCTCTGAAAACAAAAAATGTAAACATATATCAATTCAAGGAAAATGAAATTGCTCACCACAAAATTGTTCCAAAGAGATATTTGATCATCAATATAAATTTCATTAAAACAAGCATTTACAAAGAACATTACTTGCCAGCGTTGAAAAGACTATGAAATCAAAATGTCGAATATGAGCTATCAATGCTGTATTCCAGACCATGGTTCTAGATGTATAAGCATTCACTATAGAAAAAGAGATCAAATAGAGGCAGACTCTCGTATAGATACTATGGGATTTCCTAATCAAAATAAATAAGTTTGAAAGCACTAGAGCTTCACGGTTTTCAGGAACAACAACATCATTATCAAGAATATATTGATGATGTGGACCTCAATTCATAGTTTCCCAATTTTAGATTTTGAGTTAACGAGGCAAAGGGATAAAACATAACATTGCACTTGTGTAAGGTACCTACATTCTCACTATATCTTGGAAGGTGCATACAAGGCTATGTCCAAAACATCCTATATTTCAGTGATCTATAGAGTTTGGTGTAGTTTAACAACAAAAACACAATAGCAACAAGGATTGAAATGATAGATTTTATTTTGGAATCCAAGAAATGTGTTAAGTAAGGGAAACAAAGAATGAAATAAAGATGGAAGAAGTAGCAAAACAATTCCAATAATTCCAATCTTAACAGAGATACAGAACAATCTGTATGATATAGAATTTAAGAACTTAAAAGTGCAAACTAGAGATCGGTATAGTAAATAAACATACCCAACCAAAAGATTGAAATTCTCGGCCCCATTATGACATCAAACCAATATAAAGAAAACAAATTGTATAAGAAATTAAAGAATACCCACCTATGCCGAGTAGTTATTCATAGAGAAAAGAATAAATGTGTTCCCAACAAGAGTCTATTGTTTGTGCTAATCATGAATGAAGTCTGAGATTCTCAGTAGCAATGGATAATGGAAAAGAATGTCACCTAGATTAGATGTAGAAGAGCTTTGGAGGTTTCAGAGAGGATGCATGCCACAACACTTCTTTATCAACCTACTGAAGGCTGCATAAACTGCAGACAAGTATCATCACAACAACAATAAAAATCATTGTTGTGAATCTATGATCGATTTTGATTTACTAGTAGCAAAAAATCATTCGCATCCCAGAGTAGATGTGGTTTTAAAGAAACATAATATGAAAATCTTGAGCAACAAAATAGTTAGGGTCACCCACATAAGAAACAACATCGCCATCACTGCTTCTTCTTATAGTATCTGGAATCTGCTTGTGTCATTTTTATTGGGCTACTATTCCATTCATTTGACAATCTGTAAAATCAGATCAGCAAGTCAGGAACAAGAAACAAACACAGATGAATATGTTCAATATTTTCCAATAACATCCAATTTTAAAGAAATATTACATAAGAGCTATAGCAAAGACGATACATAGGGAAAGCAAATGAGAGGGTGTTGGTTGCGCTACTATCAGAACAGAGGGAGATACTCCCCAGGCATGAAACTGATCCTGAATATGATATTGATCCAGAGAGATGAATGGGAGTGGAGTTAGAATGGTTTACCATTTCAGCTACATTATTATTCCCACTTACTTTTTCGGATGCAACAGACATTACTTCATCTGAACTCTGGGTCGAAACAATCCATTCCATTTCCAAGGAACATGTTTGACCATCTATTCTCCTGCAAATCCAGGATTTCCAAAATTTCTATGCCCATGACTCTCCACATCCTTTATTGCTCCACTGTCCACTACATTGGATGTGTAGATATTACTTCCGACAGATTTCTCTGAAGTATACAAGTCAGTTGAATTACCAATTTTATCTGAATCTATTTCTGCAATTAATTTCTTACCATCAACTTCAGATTCTGCTGTCTGCTCAGATGGAACTTTCTGACTATAGCAAGGGCTGATTAAAATATTATCTGATGCATTCAAAGTCATTCCATCATTATTCAAAGAACTAGTAACTTCTGAGACATGAACGAAAACATCATTATCTGTGACTGAACCTGTCCTTGATGCAGACTGGCTTTCTGATGGTGCAGAACTACACCCTGGCTCAGCCTGATGAATTGTCAGTGATTGAAATGTATTTGTGGAATACATGTATCCATTTTTATGAGATAATGCACAGTCACTGCATTCATTGAAGGGGTGATTAATTCCATTCCATTTGGCTTCTTTATTCACTTTGAGAGAATTAGGAATACTCTTGTCATCTAAATTTGAAAGCCCTAAAATAAGTGCTTCTTTTTCACTGTTGTTGTTCAGTTGGAAACCTGGCAATGCACTCTTTGTAATCATGTTCACATCAAGAGCAGACGAACTTTGACTTTCCATCTTACATTCCCTATTTTCAAGATTACCATTGCAACCATCATTCATGACAGTCGATACTTTCTCAACACAATTGCTATGATCCAAATATATTAATATTTTATCCTCTGAATGCATCCCTTCATCAACTCTAAAGTCCTTTACACGCTCACCATACTTTGACAAAATATCTGATTTAGATGCTCCAACCATCCTACCATTAGGAACTTCTGTTTCTTATACCAATAATGGATGGTTAATACTTGTAGATCCATTGAGAGATGAAGGTTTAATCTCCTGTTCATATTTAAGATTGGAGGTGGCTGCTATTTTGTCATCAACAATTGCTTTAATGAGCTTATATGTATCTACTTCAGACTTGCATTTATTTCTCATACTGGGCTCCAGTTTCTCATCGACAATTTTTTTTTATCTCTGAAACAGTATCAAGATCAATCTTATCCTTCATGATATTGGCATGTAGAGCTGATATATCAGCTGCAATAGGTTTCCTAACTGAATCCATGCTCTTTTCATTATCATAGTCAGCTTCAGTGTATCAATGGATGTTAACTTCTCATCATCTTCAACTATTTTATAAATACCATGTTCTAGTAGGCACAATAGTATGATTTTGATTGCCCCTCTGCAATAAGAAAACCAGGCATTTCCTGTCAGAAAAGAATTAGGACATGCAAATGAAACATAGGGTCCAAAGTAGAGAATTCCACATTATGTGAAAATTCATTAACCATTTATCTTTACATGGGACCTACAAGGCAGAGAAATCCACAATGACCATGTTTACCAAATAGAGAAGAAAGATTCATAAAAGGATTTGTAAACTTCTTGAGACATGTAGCCTAAAAAGAAGCAAACATTACCACCAAAATGATATGCAAGTAACACAAAAATGAGAAAATGTCTCACAGATATTCCAATTGAGAAATGACTACCATTTTCTTAAAATTGGAAGATTGGGGCTATGCACGAGCTGAACATAACCAACCAAGACCATCATATATCTTTTCCCACCATTCCATTCCCAAGGTCCTAGGACAACACCCCTATCATGATTCCATTCCAAGGTCCTTGGAAAACACCCCTATCATGTTCTGCCATTGTGAACAATGAGTTTCAAAGGTTAGGCTCCCAAAGCAGTAACCTGAACAATGTGGACCATGGTATGGCATAACTCCTATCACAGAATGGTTAGATAACTTTTCAGCTCAAGGAATATAACAAAGTGACTTGACATGGAAAAAATGTCATATTGTTTTGGAGAAAAAATAGTTCATACCCAACCAACCACTCTAAAAAAACATTTCTGAGGACTGAAAGTACATCATAGTTCATAAAAAATACAAAGTCACGAACTGTGTTGTATTTATAAAAACTAAAATTTATGTTTTAAAACACAAAGTAAAAAACTATGTTAGGGCTTGTGGGAAACAAAATGTATGGATTCATCATAAATATAATTTAAACTCAATAAACCTAAATTCTAGAGCCATTTTAGGTTCAACAAAAAGTAATCCCATAAGCATAGTCATCCAGAAGCAAGTATCCAAAGACAAGTATAAACTACTATCAAATGGGTAAAGAACTATTAATGAAGGTATCCAACAAAGATAAAGGACACAACATCAGAGAGCAAGTTGGTGAAGAATTCTTGAACCTTTGTAGTTATCTTGCAATTTTCAAATGATCTAGACAGTTTGACAAGAGCAGCTATGGTAACTTCGAGTGGCCTTGATATGTACTAGCTAAATACATAGATATAATAAAACTATTTTGATTCTCAAGCTCTGTTTGAGCACCATTTTCATATTTATTTTATTTGCCTATAACTTCTGCATTCTGCATTTACAGGATTTAAAAATAATAATAAATTTTGGCATTTTATAGATTAACAAGATAAAAACGACCCTCTTTAAACAAAACAAAGAAAACCATGGACAATATGCCTATTTCAAAAATCCTTAAAAAGAACATGGACATTCACAGACAAGATATTCATATAAGTAGCAAAAGTTGTAATAAAGAATCAAATAAAAATTAACAATAATGTTACAGCAAATGTACAGAGTACTTATAAGGTCAACATTCTTTCATCGAAATCAAGAAAAAGAGGTTCATTAGCAAGAGTTTAGTCTTGTGATGGCCTCATATATTAAAACAATTTTGGTGAAACCTTGAAAATACAAATGCATAAAATCCACTGAACCAAGACACACGTATCTAACCAAGCTTAAAAGTTTAATGTAACAAGAAGGAAACAGGTTAAGAAAAATAAGCATCTCAAGTTTAAACAAATAGTAATATTAATGAGGATACGAAGAATAGCATGTCTTTATTATTTAATGGAATAATCTAGATACTAGATACATATGTACAAGTTTATCAATAGAAAGGGGTATGAAAGACAATACTAGAAATGATGCGTCCACCTGTGATGACAACTCCTTTTGAAAGAGGGGTGGAGGACATATTATACACATAGAGGTTGTGTGTAATCCATATGTGCAACTGGGGAGGAAAATGACCCACTCCCAACCAACGAAGATCAATGAAGTACTTATAAGGTCAACATTCTTTCATCGAAATCAAGCAAAAGAGGTTCATTAGCAAGAGTTCAGTCTTGTGATGGCCATTTGTCCATATTCTAGATAAGAATATGGAGAAAGTAGAATTTCATATCTCATTCAAAGTTCAACAGACTTGACAATTTTCAGGATTTCAGGGTGGGAAGGATTGTAGTGTTTCCACTGGATTCTATCATGTATGATGGTATGAGATTGGAATTAGTCAAGACCACCAAAATATGGGATTTTGCATCATGTAATCATCTATGAGAATTGATATAGACACGGGTCTCCTTCTAAAATGTCATTTATGTGTAGCATTCTTATTTTGTTTCTTATTTTCTTGTAAGATAATGTGTTATTTTAAAAAAATATATATGTCTACTTAAGGCCAAATTTTGCACCAAGTTGACTCCCCATTTTAGACTCGTCGAGTTTTTTCCCAATCCAAATCATGTGACTTTGCTTCAATATGTATCCAACAGGGATTTTTAAATTGAAAACTCCATGAAAATTGCAAAATAGAATAATGCATTAACAAGAACAAATCGACTCCAAAAAAGATGACCATAAATCAAATTAACATAAGCTTCTCGCCCATACCATTAATATGACATTCAAACCTATTATTTCTGTCAATTTTCTGTGTAATTACACCGAAGGCGTTCTTTAGGGAGAGGTTTTCGACAAGTTTTCATCGTCTGTCCATGGCCTTTGAAATCATGCCAAGTGTCACACACCCTCCCTCCACTGCCTTGCTATCGCCCTTATCCTTCCCTAAGCCGCCTTGTTGCACTGCCTTTGCAAGGTCACCCTTATCCTTCCCCTGTATATGAAGTCTACCAGAGATCATGCTTTAGCTAAGATGCCTGAGATACAATGGGGAATGCAGTTGATTATGAGTCTCTACCTGTCCGAAGGATTCAATACGTTCCCCATGCTGCTGTGCACGGATGGGTGCAGCATGATTGAAAGACGAATGGCAGGATGACTAACATAAACCCCATCTTCTGCTTGGCAGTTGGTTCGGGATACTTGTTGTTCCAGGCCTCAGACAGAGCTTGAACTTGTTTTTTAATGTCTAACATGCTACTGGTTAGCTCATCCATCATACCTGCTATTTCCATCAAGTCCTTCACAGACCACTCTGAATATATTGTGTCATTCAAAATGTTTCTTCTGGTTCAAGTGTCATGGACACACTTGGGGGAGAACCAGGATCATCCCTCCTCAGATCATCCTTTCTTTTTGTTTTTGTAGGCCTCAGGAAAATCTTGAACTTGTTTTTTAACCTCCAGCATGCTACTGTTTAGCTCATCAATCATTCCTACCACTCTGTCAAATCTTTCACAGACTGCTCTGAATATATTTTGGCATTCAAAATGTTTCTTCTGGTGCAAGTGTTATGAGCATGCTTGGTAGAGAACCAGGATGATCCCCCCTCAGCTCATCCTTTCTTAACTTCTTTGAGGATCCTCTCATCTATCAATCATCTAGCTTCCTCTGGACTGGAGAAGGCTGACATGGTAAAAATGCTCAAGCATGGATTTCTTCAATTGCTTCATAACTGAACCATTGCCTTATTTCTTGTCACATAGATGCATACTTATGTGCCTTCTTCTTTTTCTCTGGAGTGCATTTTTTGGCAGTAGGCTGAAGTGGGGAAGAAAGCGTGCACAAAGAATAATGACATCTGTAAGAGCAATCGTGGGAAAGAAAGCATGCAGGAGGTAAGAGACAATTGGCAAGAAGCACAACACACGTGCATGCAAGAAGGAGGCGATAGCTGGAAGGAAGCAAACACACGCATGTAGAGAAGGAAGACCTAACGAGAGTAGTTGTTAGGGTTTTTGTAAGATTTCTAAGAAAATGGTTGAAGATCCAGAGAGATATAAATATAGATACGCAGGTATCATAGAGAAGCTAGTTGGAGTTCGTAAGAAGTTGGGTTCACTACCTTTGTAGAGTCCTATTATATTTATGTAATGTTTTTAATGAGAGAAATATTTTTGTAAGCAATTGAGCTAAGAAGAAGAGAAGAGGTGGATTCTGAGGATTAGATCGTAGGCTGTGGAGCCTTGTGCGATCTAGTTTGCCTCACAAATATCCTATCCATCTGAGGAGAATTGTAAGCGTGAGGTGTGAGAATTGCAAAACTACTATAATAAGAGAGCCAAGAGCCAAATCTTTGAGGACGTAGCCCAAGAGGGGGTGAACCATGGTAATACCTGTGTAATGTGATGAATGCATGCATATACTTGTCTTACTTTTATTAGTTAAATCCTGTACGCAATGAATGAATGAGTTATTATATTGCTGAGTAATTGATATTGAGTTATCAAGAATATAGGCCACGAAGTTAAAGTAGTAAACACAATAACAGTAGGCCGTAATATAAATCACAATTAATGGCTCATAATGCAGATCCTGTATCTCATACTCAATCCTAGGTTGTAAACACCTGAGTATTACAACCACCCATTTAAAGCTATCTCGGGTGAGACTGCGCAGTGCATTCTATGTGCTGCGTTGCCTTCTGGTTTACCAGAAGGGCCGATAGTTTTAGGCTTTTTTGGTACCCTTATAGATATGAACCCCGGGTCTACGACACAGGTAGTAGAGAGAAGTTGTTTAGCCAGAAGCCAACAAATGGTTCTGTTGCCATTGTAAGAGGAACAAGAGAGGATTGAGTAGATGAGATAGAATGCATGAGAACATAATGAGCAAACCCTAAAGATTTCTAAGCCACTAGAAGGGAATGTTGAGATCGTGGAACCTCACAAAAGCATAAATCGAAGGCTAGTTGAGAACTATAGAGCTAGAGTTTTCCCATAAGGATAATAGAAACCCTAGCCTCACGCCTTGCAAATATCTGGATAAATACGTGTTTACGGATTTACATGAAGTCTTTTTCTGTGATTTTCCCCACCTACTATAGGAGTGGATACTAAGGTTGAAATATAACCACGCGACGAAATGGATCCAACAACTAGATTGGACCCCAATATAGATTGAGCAGTTACAATAGGTGAACAACAAATTCACCCGCGCAATCGACTTCTGGCTTGATAGTATAGTTATAGGCTTCATCACAAAGTTTGCAGTTGACACAACGAAGTCATATAGTGTAGCAGAGCAGGAATTTCTACGCGGACCCCGTGGAAGGTACATTCGATCACTGTATACGTCTATTAAAATAATGCTATATAACAAAGGTGTAATGACAATGGAAGAAGACAACTAGAATTCCCTGCGTGCATGGGGGAAGGGGGGAAGCAATAAAAGAGGAAGGATAAATGGATGAAGGTGAGGGTAAAGGCAATAAGGAGGAGGAATTCTTGGACCCAATATTGATGGATGATGACCAAATTAAGTGGATATTAGCATCACCAGGAATGACGCGTAGCAGAGTACCCTAACAATATAAGGTGGATACCAAGAAAAGATATGTAGCAGCGAGGGAGGGCTTGGCAAGCGATGAATAAGAGGTAGAGGATCTCTGGGCTATGGAGTAGATTAAGGAAATATTGTGTGCAACGTATGAGAGGAAAACAAGAGGCCCAAGAACAGGAGGATAAGATAGCCATCCTTTCCATATTAATGTCGGTGTGGAACCCATAAACCCATGTACGACCAATACACCAAATAGAACACCACCGTTTAGACAACCGAAGTTTGGAGGAAGTTCGATAGCAAGAAGTACATTTACCACAGGAGAAACAACTGGAGGATCTAGTTCAAGAAACACTAGCCAAGTATCTACATCGCGTGGCGAAGGTATAAATTCAATATTTAGAATGGTAGGACATGACCCTACGATCAGATTAGTAGAATTTCGAGGAGAAGTAGCAGAAGACTCTGAGAAGCATTTGTTTATTTGTGCAGAGATACGGGAGGCAAAATAGATCACTGATGAAGATACTAAACTTGCGTAGCTAGTGATCACACCGAGAGACCATGCACTAGACCGGTACATGAGTCTAGACATGAAAAGTTCCCCTGGGATGACGAGGACATTGGTAGACATTAAGAAGTTACTAATTAATGAGTTCCAGAAGCCGAGCTCAGAGGATCAATACATGAACGAAATGATCGAAATCAGATAGAAACCAAGAGAGTCTATATGGGAGATTGACCAGAGATTCAAGCGACTGAAGGGGAAGTTAAAATACCTTATGACCGTGATGCAACATTGGCACCTATTTTTCAACTCACTACTCCCACACCTAAAATATCCCCTACGGCAGCATAAGTTTCATACGCAGGCCAAGGATCTACAAGCAGCCTTGCAGCTAGAAGAGAACCAGTACCAACAGAGAGACCCAACTATTGAAGAATTGGAGGATTTGAAGAACCTAACATTTTAGTTGAATCATAATAAGAACAAGGACAAACAAGAATTCGTTTGGTGCACCACATGCAGGACGAAAGGACACCACAAGAATGAATGTCCAACATTCACGCATTATATGGAAACATGCATGCCAAACCCGCTACCACAGGGAGGATTATGGTGGAAAATATACAAGAAACTAGGTCATGACCCTTCTCACTACAGGATGATGCAGAAGTATCAGAGAGTTCCAAAGAATTCCTATTGCACCTTTTGTAAGTCAGTAGGCCACGATGACAAATATTGTAGAACTATGGAGCTGATGCAGGAAAGAACATCAGACACATATAGGGTACAGACCGAGATGATGACTAGTCAAGGAGCGCCATAGTTCAATCAAGCCCCAACTCCATATAACATTGCGCAACAACAGTACAACACTGCACAACAACCATACAATAATGCACAACCCTAGTACAACTCGACACAACCCCAGTATAACATGACGCAATATAATCAGGCACCACCATATAATGCATTGAGAGGGGACCGAGTAGGATATCGAGGAGGAGGACGAGCCAGAGGAGGTTTCGGATGTGGCATAAGACCAGTCACATGTCACAATTGTCAGCAACCGAGACATTATGCACGTGAATTCCCACTGTTGCCAGCAACCTGTATGTATTGTCGCGCATCGGACCACGAGACAGAGGAATGCCCAACACTATTAGTAAATATCCAGGAAAAGAGGAACCAAAACAATCAGAACGTTCAATCGATTTCATTCGAAGCAAAGGAGGATGGATGAAACATCAATATAGTCACCCGAGGAGGAATGAAGACAGCAGACGACACAGTCCGATAAGAACCCGCACAAAACTAGTGGATAAATAAGAACACTGAACTAAGGAAGTAGTTCGACGCACCCAAGGAAAATGAGACTTTTAAGGAAGCTAGACAAGAATTTCAGAAGAAGGACACAGTGTCGACTTCCACTATGCAACCAACCCATGAAGCCCCAGAATACGAAATGCCGCCATCACTGGATCATTCCAAAGGAATGCCACCCAAGGGACAAGTAAGTACTATCCAAGACTTTTTATAGTCATGCATCAAAATGTTCAGTGATCCTTCATCTATGAAAATATTGCAAAACATCCTAGAGAAATGTAGCAACGAGACAAAACAAAATCTAGAACCGAAAATTGTCAATCATCTACACACACGAAGAAGAACAAGTAGGGAATTTATATTGAATGCTCACATTGGGGATTTCAATATGGGAGATATTATACTGGACCTAGGATCCGAAGTGAATGTGCTACCCAAGAAAAAATGGCAATGCATGGGAGAGCCAACATTGGGATATTTAAATGTCCAACTAAAACTAGAAAACCAACATAGGGTCCTACCAATCAGGAGACTGAAAGGAGTAACAGTAGATATTGATGGTGTGTGCACTAAAGCAGATTTTGAAGTCATCGAAATCAACCAGTTGTACATAACAACTGCACGTGAGGAGGATTATGTAAACCCAACTGCAGACAGGGCACTCAGTTGGCCCAGTATTACTTCATGTGCAACAGATTTAGACACTGGATTAGAGAACTGGCAGCAGAGACTACATGAAGTATCCACGATAAGATGTGCAATAATAGACCGTGCAGTACGGTGAATGGAATATAAATCATAGAACCACCCAGTTTCCATGGACTAAATGATTTGGAAACATTCTTAACACAATGTGAATATGAAGTACTAGAGAACGAGAGGATACTCGCATTGGATCTAGCACTCAAGGCCACACTCGCGAGATGGTGGGGCACACACAAGGAGACTATCACAAACTAGTACCAATGTAAGAGGTTACTGTGCATAAGGTTCGACACAGAACAAAAAAACAACAAACAATAGAGATATGAAGGACGAGGGACACCAGCGAAGCACTTGGAGGAATGTGAAACACTGTGGAAGATGACCCCTCCAGAGGAATGGCCTCACCAATTTATTCACACTTTGGAAGGCATACCAACAAACTGGTATACAGATTAGGAACCGCGCAAAGGAACTACAACATGAATGACATTGCAACAATACTTTACCATCACTTTCTCATTCGAGCACGAGAACCCCAACATAGATGCAACCCTGAAACATATTAGAGGAGTAATATTCATTGCAGAACCATAAATTTAACTTATTACCAAAGAGAAGCAGCGAAAGAAGCGGATAGTCATGGAACTACTGTCATGTTACTAGGTACAGAAGGAAATACCAGACGAAGATGACCCGTGCGACATTCAGATTGAAGAAGTAGAAGGTGAAAGAGATGTGAAGGGACCACCCATAGAATTTGAATTTATTTCCGCGCCAATCAAGGTAAATAAAGTTAACATCAGAACAACGAAACATCCCAAAATGGCCAGCATTGGAGACTACTGGGATGAACCAACAGTAGAAAGCATCACCGAATTGTTACGTGAGTACAATGACTTATTTCCTACAACATTCACAGAAATTAAGGGTATAGCAGGAGAACTAGGAGAGATGAAAGTACCTCTCAGACCCGAAGAGAGACCAATTAGACAGCGACCATATAGACTGAATCCCATATATAAATAAAAAGTTAAAGAGGAAATTGATTGGATTCTTGAAGCTGGCATAATCGAACTAGTCGTGGAATCAGAATGGATAAGCCCAATGGTCGTACAGGACAAGAAACAAGGAAGAGGGATTAGGATATGCATCAAATTGAGGAAATTGAACGATTCATGCATACACGACCCATTCCCTACACCATTCATGGATGAAGTGTTAGATAATGTGGGGGGACATGAAGCTTATTCATTTACTGATGGATTCTCAGGCTACAATCAGATTAAGATAGCACAAGAAGGCAGATACAAGACGACATTCACGACGGAATGGGGATCTTACCAATTTACAGTCATGCCCTTTGGACTGAAGAATGCACCAACAATCTTCTCCAGAGTGGTTATCCCAGCATTTAAAGAATTCATCCATCAGTTTCTCGAAGTATACCTGGACGACTGGAGAGTCTATAGTCTATTGAAAGACCATGTGGAAGTTTTACGCTTGATGCTAGAATGATGCAGATAATGTCAAATATCACTAAACATAAAGAAATGTATATTTGGAACACCGTTTGGGATACTATTGGGCCATATAGTATGCAAACAAGGGCAATTTTTCGATCCTCCAAAGATCACAGTCATCATTAATTTACCAGTGCCAAAAACAATTTTTCCACTACGAGCGATGTTAGGACACATAGGATACTATCGAAAATTCATCAAAGGATATGTGCAGATCACAACACCAATGGAAAAAATGATAAGGAAGGATACAAAGTACCAATGGAACGACGAGTGTCAACATGGTATAGATACCCCGAAGGAGAAGATGGTCACTACATCAATATTAGTATTTTCGGACTGGGGAAAGGCATTCCATGTGCATGTAGATGCATCAATGATAGCACTTGGAGCTATCTTGGCGCAACCAGGAATAGGAGACTCGGATCACCCAATAGCATTCGCAAGAAGAAAACTATCCGATTTAGAACAAAACTATAACACAATGGAGAGAGAAGGCCTAGATATGGTTTACGCACTTCAGAAGTTCAGACATTACCTGTTGGGAAAGAATTTTAAGATGTTTACAGATCACTCAGCCCTCAAATACCTAGTCAACAAGCCAGTGTTGGGGGGGAGAATCTGTCGATGGTTCCTGTTATTTTAGGAATTTGACTTCGAAGTAATCGTCAAACCAGGAAAACTAAATGCAGGACTTGACCACCTATCACGGGTCACAAATGGAGAAGAACCCATGAACTTAGAAGACAAATTTCTGGATGCACAACTATTTTTCATAAATATCGTGGATGACTACTTCACAAAGTTCATCCAGTACTTGAGCACATGTACCGCACCGCAAGATTGTACCACCGCGCAGAAGAAGAGCCTTGTAGTTCGTGCAACCGACTATCAACTGATCGTAGGACATCTATACAAAATGGGCACAGATATAATTTTATGAAGATACGTGTTGGAGCATGAATGATCAATAATTTTAGAAAAATCCCATGAGGGATTAGTGTTGCGCCTCTTTTTTCACCTTAGTGAGCAAAATAGAGGTGCTTGCAAGCTTAGTTGGATTTGCTAAGCAAGACATCTGTAAGGAAAAGGGTTAGAGAAAGAAATATAAAAGAACAACTAAGAATTAAACTAAGAAATAAAAGAACAACTAAACTAATGAGCATAGGGACATAAGAACAAAAGAAACAATAAGACTCATGTCACCAATGGTAAGGTTGATATCAGTGAAAGAAAACACCAAGAAGAAAGAGGACTATAAGTCCCTTCTTCCTCCAAGGGAGGGCTCTTGGACCCCCACAAATAAGCTCTTCTTACAACTTTGAATGAAAATGGTGAAATAATTCCTTGCTAATCCACTCAAGGGGTGAGATGGATTGCCCAATGCAATGGTGCTAGGATACTCTTGATGAGAATAGAGGATTCCTCAAGAGAATAGTAGCAACATAACTTTGCTATTGAAATTCCCTAAAAAATGAAGTGCACCCATGGCCTTTTTATAACACCTCTTTGAGGTATTGTGCAATCAGCTTGTAGTGTGTAAAGAGGCTAATTAGGGCATTTTTAGGTCTTTGAGCAGCCACCTAGTCAGATCCAGTCCAGATTTGAGTGTCAAATCAACTTGGGAGCTGAACCAGAAGTGGGTGGAAGGACAACCACTCTCATAAATGCATCGTTCTCAGATGTGCGTGGCTTTTTGCGACCACAATCGCGCATCGGGCGCATGTGCGCTTTTCCTGTATTTCTGTTTTGTGCATGCGCACGCACGCCCTGTGTAGTCATAATGCACTTTAATTTTGTCACTGGTTGTATAGTTTTTGACCCTTTGGAAATGATTTTGTGGTAATTTAGGTCCATGTGTGACCTCATAACTGTTTGACGATGCTGGATTCTTGTAACCATTTGCGGATGAAATTTCAGTGATAATAGATGCCCCCTGATGGATGAGGTTAGGAGCATACGTATAACCGAAATTCATCAATGTTTCTTCTATTGAGAGTGATGTTGTAAGAAAGAGCGATAGTGGGATTGTCAAGAGTTACCCATTGGAGGGAGAAGGGAACCTGTAGAACCCAACCTTTCATAAGGTGTGTAAAAAATAAACTGTGTACAAACGAGGTGGGCATGCCCCATGCTCGTGTCATGTAACTAAAAAAGGAATGGTGTGTTGATGTAGACAACTTCAGCACTCTCGGGGGCGGTCGTGATAAAGGAAAAAGACAATTCTATGGAGGAACATACTCTTAACAGTAGGCAGTGACATCTATAAGAAATATCACAGATTCTGTAGGCATTGATAGCCCAACCAAGTTAAGAGGTCTTCGACAAATATGATAAATAACTGCAATAGTCACAAAGTAAGACCCACTGTAACATGAGAAAGTGTTGGAGTCGAATATTACGGGGTTCAATGACAACAGGGAGAAATTTTGGTTCTCCCTGTGCCATCCGAGATCTCTCATTGGAAAGGTAATAAGAGTCAAGATACTGTCGCCCTTCTGGAAAACTGCGCTGATGTCGATAAAAGGGGGACGTGACTCCCAGAAGCAAAGGGCTTCGTGAAATCTACTAGGTGAGGTTAGGAATTGGAGGAGGTACATGGTCGAAGTCAAGATGTATGAAGACTCAAGACTACCCTTGGTTGGGGGTATAAGCGAAGTATAAGTGGTCGCAACTGTTAAACTAAGTCGAGTGTCAGGGGGAAAACAAGACGTGGGATAAGTTGTGTCAGAGGCGAGACAAAGTGAACAAACTTAGAGGGTAGAGGTAAGTGGCCTGTGGGATACTCGGAGTATATGGACAATGTCAACAAGGGTAGATGATATGGAGTGCCCCAACCAAGGGAGACATGGGTTGCGTTTGCCAAAAATGGAAGAAGGTTGCCAAAGGTGACGACAAAAAGGTATGCAAATGTTGGAAATAAAGGCTTTTTTACAATAAATAAAGAATAATTTGGGATGAGTGTACAAATACAGAAATGGGTGCCCCAATGTAATATGGTTGGGCCGGTGAGGGCGCCATTAGTTTGGAGAATTGGTGGAAGGTGGGGGCCCCATGGGTGGGTTTCTGTATGAGTAGATGAAATGGAGGGAAATTTGCAGAGGGGAAAACTGATTGTGGATGAAATGGAGGGTTCATGATACTACAGAGGTGCAGTCAAAATAGAACCTGGGAGTCCATTGGGAAAGCTAGCAAAATGAGGAGAAGGAGTATGTGGTTGATTCGCGACATGATGTAAGACTATCAGGACTCCCATCCCTAAAGGGTTGAAAAACAACATGAGTGTGAAAGTGCAAAAGGGTGCTATGAATGGGACAACTCATGTGGGTAAGAGTGCTACCGAGTGACAGTACCTAAGATGCAATGGAGGTGTCAGTACTACAGAGCCGGAGATGGGGATCCTAGAGGCAAATTTCAGAGGGTGTGACTGGAGATGCAATTGAGATTCAGAGGGGATGATTACATGCCAGTGCTGATGATATACCTGAAGGGTTTGCATTGATGTATGATGACCAAGTACCTGCACACATGAAAACCAAATACCCGACGTGAACAATATCTGAAAAGAATCAATCATACAAGCATTTATTTGATAATTTTGAACATTAGAATGCGTACCTGGATGGGGTATGAAAAAATGGCACCCCGGGGGCTAAGGATAAACAATGGCTCGAGGACTGTCTTGATGTAGGTGACGGGATGTTGATCCTGTGGCTGAAGACATATCGAAAAATGGTCACCCAGAGCTCCCATAATGGTGTTTGGAAGTTTGGCGGAAAGGCCTATATATAGTGGTAAGGCCCACAATGCCACCTCATTTGTACTTGCTGCCATAGTGACTGGACGAGAGGTATTCTAAGGAGATTTGGAGATTTCAGGAGAACGAGATAGTCGATTCAGGACGAGTGAGCTTCAGGTTAGTAGTCTTATCGTCCTGCATAGAAGTAGAGTTTCAATTTCTGAGTAGGGTCTGTATGGAGGGCTGTACAGAGGGTTTTATGGGTGTGGGCCCCCCATTGCGCGGGTGATCTGAAAATATGCATGCACAAGTGCACACCTATTATCCGGATAGCCATGCATGGGGGCACCTATAGGGGGGACAAAGGCATGCATGATGTGCGCGCCTGTTTTCTACACAACCACGCATGGGTCCGCGGCTGTGTAGTGGACATGCGCGCTTTGATGCACGCCTGTGTTCGTGACAGGGGCGCATGGAGGCGCCCCTATAGGGTGAGCAGGCGCGCATGCATGCGTGCCTGTGGGATGAACAAGCGTGCATATGTGTGCGCCTGTGGGTTTAACAGCCGCGCCTTGGGGGCAAGGTTGACGGGTGTAAAACTTATCTTTTTAATGTTTTTTATGGTCAATATGGCTGACCTAGAACTGTTTTATGTGGCTACAGGCGATCATTTGGCACAATGCCAGTCGGATGGCGAGAGAGGGATTGGTCCCAGCTGAGGGATGCCGTGGCTATTGAGGAGCCGGGGGTTCATGCCACTTTGGCAGTCGGTGGGCTGCTGAAGTTCTTTGAGTTCCTGTTGATATGGGCACATGAGTATCTCCTGCATCTTTTTATCTGGATGTGGAGTTTGGACCTGCATTGTTTTATGGTGCGGGGAGAGCAGATTGCCTTCACTATGGTGGAGGATATATACTTTTTGACTGGGCTCCCTTTTCGGGGAACGCCCCTACCGCCGGAGCCGGTGTTACCTATAGATGTGTCGTTAGCGACCTTGGGCCGGAGGCACTGTTCGATGGAGAACTACATGTCGGGCTCCATCGTGAGCATCGGGGTGATGGATGCTCTAGTGCATCGCTGTGTAGTAGCAATGATTGTGAGGGTGTATGGGTCCCTTGCAAATCAACGGATCAATGGTGGTCAGATAAGGGTTATGGGGAGGGAATTAGCTGGGGAGCACTTTTCCTGGGGGTTGACGCTACATGCCAGGATGGTAGGGATGCTGGACAGATGTTAGTCTACCGACACAGGGGACTTTGCTTTTGGGTCCATCTTGGTGGCCTGGTTTTTGGAGAGGGTGTCGATGTTGCGCCCTAGGATTTTATTGGGCGCTCCTGGGGTGTGAGAGCTGCGACTGAGGTGGTGGTTGACTATTTTGGTTCGCCACAGTGGTGGAAAGGGCGGCCATTTTTTCACGGCGGAGGCGACACAGGTGTGGCGGAAGATGCCGCAGGTGATATTGTAGTATCCATATGTTGGTGTTGACTTTCGGGGTGATCTGGACATGGTGTTACCTCTAGGGGAGGTGTTAGATCACCGAGGTATGTTTATGAGTTTGATATATTGAGTTTTGAGATAGCATGACATGTGTATTTTGTATAGATGCTGATACTATCGTTTGGTTGTTTGTATGTGCAGATGTGGGACCTCGCGTGCGCGAGGTTGAGCTGCTGAGAGCGCCAGCTCGCTAGGAGCTGGGGAGACCACCACGGGGAGGGATACGAGCAGGAGAGAGACGTCGGCGTGAGGACGTCGAGGCGAGACTAGATGATGATGAGAGAGCAGCGAGGAGACACCGTTTTGATGACCCGGGTTTTGGGCCATCGCATGCTCCTTCGACGAATGCCAGAGTAGATTTTGAGGATATTCGCTGTCGCCTGGAGGCAGTGCTACAGGGCGTTCCCGAGGGCATGTGGTCGCGCATCTAAGATGAGGGCATCCTGGAGCAATGTGTGGGAGTTTCGTCGACGTGGCGGGACATGGTGCGGCAAGTAGCAGTAGTGGGTGCTGCGATGACTAGATGGTTACCTCCCGGTCCGGAGGGAATAGTAGTGGGTGGGGGACCACCTCCTGAGGGAGGGGTAGGAGGTTGTGCTCTAGAGGCACCTTGAGGGTCGCTCTATGTATTTTTGTATTTTGTATATAGGCTGGTGATCCCATTTTGTACCGAGGTGCTTTACTGACCTGTGGATTCTGTATATGATGTTTTGTATGTAAAC
>ML810614.1:41161-97049 GCA_009831015.1 Picea engelmannii | reverse complement strand
TGTGATGTTTACATGTGTTTTTTAATTTGTTGATGATGTCTAATTTATATATGTTGTGACAGGTTTTTTGATATTTTTATGTATGTGTAGAGGTATCTTGATGTGATATATGCCAATCTAACACAATGTTAGCTAAGTTATCTGTAATTTGATTTAACTGTCTTGGAATATCTGTAAATGTAATGAAATCAAAATGTCGAGATAAAAGTCTAACTTGCAGGTATTTGCGAAAGAGGCAAGGATCGCGGACGCGGTACACATTGTTGAGCTAGAGGACGATTAGTTGAGAGTCGATAAAGATGCTAAGGTGAAGAATTGATGATGTTGGGAATTGGCGAGGAGGCCAATGACGACAGTGCATTCGACTTGGTTGTTGGTTGCTGAACCCAAGCATATACCGCTAGAGTGGAGCATTTCATGTGAGGGGGTATAGAGGGCCCAAGCTACCGAAGCGAGATTTTGTGTCCAACGGCTAGCACCGTTGGCGTAACTGATGTGGTAGGCCGGTGGAGGAGGCATCTGTCAATAGCATAAATGATATTTTAGACGTGAGGGATGGAAAAAAGATTAAAAACACTATAAAAGAAATAACCTAAAGTAGAATGACTACGCTTAGGCATAAAATTTCTTTAAGTATAGCCCGTTGACGGGTTCTTTGAGAGAAAGGCCTTTGGGAGAGGCCAGGATGTATGCGCCTTTGGTGAGGTAATGTTGGATGATGTAGGAGCCATTCCATAGTGACTCAAATTTTCCATGACCGAAGGTATCGTCAGCGATATCATAAGCAAGGATGAGGTCGCCTTCATGAAATGAGCAAAGGTTGACATGGTGATCAAAGGTGGCCTTTGAAATTTTTTTAGCTGCCTCATTGTTCTATAATGAAGATCGACGATCTTCACCAGGGACTCTAAGTTTAGCAAGCGCTGCTCCATTGGATCAATGTCGGGTAATAGCTCAATTTCGGTGCGTAAGGTGGGAATTTCGCACTCGATGGGAAGAGTGGCCTCAACCCCATGGACTAGATAAAATGGTGTGAAACCAGTGGTTGTTTTCATGGCCGTTCCGTAAGCCCATAGAGCGAAAAATAACATATGATGCCAATTGGTCTTATGTTTATTAACCGTGCGCTATAACATGGTCTTGAGGACCTTGTTAACTGCTTCGACTTGTTCATTAGAATGAGGGTAATATGGTGGGGAAAACTCATGGGAGAATCCTAACCGAGATGAGAGTTCAACGAAAATCTCATTCTCGAAGTGTTTCTCGTGATCGGAAACTAGTTGGAGTGGTACGCCGAAGCGGGATATGGAATGATTAAAGAAAAAGTGCGCTGCAGTGTCAGTGGTGTTGTTGAAGGTGGGCATAGATTCAACCCATTTTGTGAAGTAATCAACTACGACAACAATGTATTTGTGTCCATTGCTGGATGGGGGATTACAAGTCATGAAGTTGATGCCCCATTTACATAAGGGGTCGACGGTAATTACTAGGTGAAGAAGAGAAGGTGGTGCTCGTGCTTTGTTGGCATAAAGCTAACATTTATCTCATCTCTTCACGGCATGAATGCAATCGTGAAACAATGTAGGCCAAAAATAACCTGCTCGGATGATTTTCTAAGTAGTGGAAATTCCCGAAAGATGGCCCCCACACGTGCCACTATGGCAATCATTTAAGACTCTATCAGCCTCGTCAATAGTCAAACATCGACGAAGTATGTTGTTGACCCCTCGCCGATATAAGATATCTCTGATGAGGAGATAGCGAGGGGCCTGGTGGAGAATATGACAACGATCATCTTGTGAGAGGTGGTTACCGAACTTTTGGGTTTGGAGGTAGATGAGGAGGTCGTCGTACCAAGGATCATCTGAAGTGATGTAAGAGAGATGTTCATCGGGGAAGTCGGTATTGATGAGGGTACTGGTAGTATCAGAGGGAAATACCGTGACAAGTTCGACGAGGACGAGGGATTTCTTGCTCTTGGGTGTTGAAAATTCAAGATTGTACTCTTGAAGGATAACAATCCATCGGGCAAATTTGCCATTAATTTTTTGACGACTGAGCAAGTATTGCATAGGGTTGGAATCTGCTACGACCTTAGTCGTGCGAAGCAGAATGTAATGACACAGTTTCTGGACTACGAGGATGATTGCAAGGGCTATTTTCTCTTCGTGTTTATACTTCAAGGGTGGCCCTGAGAGTTTCTTACTAATGTAGCAAATGACATGCTCATGATCGTCATCACCGATTTGAACGAGAACTCCTGCTACTGAGACAGCTGATGTTGATATGTAGAGGATACAGTCGCGATTGTAGTTGGGTGCACTAGTTAAAGGGGTGTTGGAGAGTGCCATTTTAAGATTGTCAAATGATTTTTGGGCATGTTCATCCCATTGGAATGGGATGTCGTGGCAGAGTAAGCGAAGGAAACTGTGTGCTCGAGTGGCATAGTCTAGGACAAATCACCGTAGAAAGTTAGCTTTTCCTTGTAGGCTTTGTAGTTGGTGTAAATTTCATGGGGGTGGAATTTCGATGATGGCTTGGACTTTGAGGGGGTCCATGGTAATACCACTTTGGGAAATGATGAATCCAAGGAGGCGCCCCGCAGTGACGCAGAACATGCACTTGAGGGGGTTCAAGTGGATGTTGTACCGACGACACCATTGGAAGATGATCCGTAAATCATCAAGATGTTGGGTGAATTTCTTGGATCAGGCTATGAGGTCATCCAAGTATGCAAGGATGATATGAGACAGATCATGAAAAATGTATGTCATAGCCCATTGGAAGGTTGCGCCAGGATTATTTAAGCCAAAAGGCATGACATGATATGCAAAAGTACCCCAAGGGGTAGTGAATGCGGTTTTGTATTGATTGGCTGGGTGAATTTGGATTTGATTATAACCAGAGAAACCGTCCATGAAGGAAAGAGCCTCATGGCTTGCGCAGTCGTTGATAATTTGATCGATGAAAGGAGTTGGAAAGTTGTCTTTGGGACATGCGTGATTGAGATCGTGAAAGTCCGTGCAGACGCGTATAGTGCCCTATTTTTCGTTAACGGGTACAAGGTTGGAAACTCATGATGTATAGGCGATGGGGTAGATGAACCCGACCGCACGTAATTTTTCAATCTCATCTTTGATGGCCGCTACTTTGGATGGGTGTAGTGGTCTCTGTTTTTGACGAACTGGGGTAATGTCAGGCCAAGCGTCGATGCGATGTTTGACGATAGAGGGATCAAGGCCAGGCATTTTTGTGTATGACCAGGCAAAAATATCTCGATATTCTTCGAAGAGGGATTTATAGGCGGTGATTTCTTGATGAGTGCAAGCGGTGCCAATGGTGATTTCCTTGAAGACTCCATTTTTGATGGAAATATCAATTTTCATGGTCGGGGAAATGTTGGCCATGTTTCCTTCTTCAAAAGCATCAGGGGCAGGAATAGGGTTGTTGAACCAGTTGATATGCCTTGATGGGATAAAATACTTGGTTTTGACCGCGTATATGGGGTGTGGGTTAGGAGGCGTGGAGGCTTCCCGTGGAAAGAAGAGTGCTTTGTGGTGTAGTGCATTCCATGGGTATTTGGGGGTGTTTAACTCTTCGAGTATGTCCTTGTCATAGTGGAATTGGTGGGAATACAAGGGGTCTAAAAGAGTGATATTGGTGACTGTCACCGTGTGGTTGTCTTCGAGTGAAGAAGAAGCAGGGGGAATGATGCAATGAGATTGTGATGGTTCGCTCGACATAAACCAAATATCAAAGTATTGAGGAGTACCAGTGGTAGTTGAGTGTAATATTTCCGTAGGGAAATGAATGGGAGAATTGGGAGGATTTGGGGGTGAGTCCTTGGATAAGTCATACAAGAACCATGGAGGCATCGGGAGTGCCTCGGGTTCAGGAGAAATGATATGAAGAATCTCTAGTGACGAGGTAAGGTCAACCATTGATTATGTAGGGGGCGCAGGGGTTTGAATCAGGGTCAATTGGCATTGCCTGTATTCAATGGTCATAGGACATAGGTATGTGAAATGATCCAAGGATTCACATAGAGAGCAAGGGCATCTCATACGTTCATTGACTGAAGTTGTGACATAATGGATGTCAATGATTTTGGGGAGGGATGTTGTAGCTAGGTTGGGTTCATTCTGGAAGCTTTGGCACACTGTGGCTAATGTTTTCCGGAAGTGTGGTAGTGCTAGGAAATGGTGTGTATAATGGCCATATTCTGAACATATAGCGCAAGTGAATTTTGTTCGCAGCCCTTTACTACTTGAATGAGGGGCGGTAGCAGCAGTACTTGCTACAGTGGCAAGCGTTGATGGTGTTTGATTGAGTGGAATAAAGTTCCGTAACTCGGGTAGATATGGGCAGTTGTTGGTTTGGTGTCCATCTTTGTCACATAGCGCACAAGGAGGTTGTATGCATGGGGGAAGTGGAGCTATATGATCCTTCTTCTTTTGCCTACCCCTAGTTGTGGCAGGGAGGTTAGTGAGTGGGGGTGTAGAGGGTATGGTGGGAGTGAGTATGGGAATATTCATTGGGATTCCTTCCGTTTGGGGGGGAAGGGATGGTCGAGGGACCGTCTCTGGTGGATGTAAATACCAAACTAGAATTGCTAACACCATATTAAGGAGGGTAAGTGATGCAGCTACTTGGAAAGCTTGTACGCCTGGTGGAGGGTAAAAGAAGGGGATTTGAGTAATGGCTTGGGGAACTATCTCCCAAACTGGGATATGGCCTTGGGGAGAGGTGAAATCGTGGACTGGTGGAGTCGACGAGTTCGCAGGAGGCTTGTGAGGGGGGAGCTCTGCGACTAGTGGGACGTCAAATATGATAGAAGCCTCCCTAGGAGGAAGGTTATCCTCTATGTCAGTTTCATTAGATGATACGACACATACTTTATTGGAAGGATGAAGAAGTGGTGGCATGCCATGGTAAGTTCCTAACAATGATGGGTCTTTGAAAATCCTGGGACCCATTTCAATGAGTGGGTATGCGTCATGACTCGTGTGGATGAGAGGGAGAATGTTATCGATGTTTGTAGAAGGGTTAGGCTCGTAATGTGAGACTTGGTCAATGGTAATGATCTTCTTGTTATGGGGGAACATCATCGTTTGAAAGACGGAAGAGGCAACTTCCTTCATAGCGCACATGTAGCTACGACCGAACAGGATATTATAATCGAGTGGGGCATCGATAACTTCAATGTCAATGAGAATGGTTTTTCCCCCGAGTTCTACAGGGACATTTTGGAAGAGCCCTTCAGGAGACGATGGTCGTCCGTCATAAGCTCTTAAGGTAATGGAAGATGGTATGAGTTCGGGGGAACCGATTTTTTGCCATATAGATTTGGACATAATGCATGTGGATGCATCTTCATCAATGATGCACCGATGAACTATTGTGTTCCAAATTTTCACTGGGATTTGAAAAGCGATTAGAGAGGGGAGGCGAGGTTCTCCGCTGTCGAGATAAAATGTGATGAGTCGAGTATCCGCGGGGTCGACTGCCCCCAAGGCGGAAAGTAATGACTTCCACTGAGTGGGACAAGTTTGAAGGACTTCTAAGACTGACATAGAAGTCGGGGATTGTGCTAAGTCATCAACCAAACTGTAATTATGAGCTTCCATAGCCTGTGGGTTGTGGACATTCTTGCACAATGGGATGCGAAGAGGTGGTTCTGTGTTAGGGAGAGGGATCACCAACGAGGGTCCTGTTGGTGTGGGGATTTTTTCTGGGGGAATCGGAGGAGACTCAGCGGGTTCACGATATTGACGACTATGTGTTTGCAAAAGGATTTCTTCCTCACTGGTGAGGAGGATCGTACGATCTACTGGATTGTTTGGATTGAGGTACTATCCCAACTTTGGTGGGGTAGGCTGTATCTATTGTTGAGTGTTCATCACAACTTGGTGTGGAATGGGGTTCTGTAGCATGGCTGGGGGGGTTTGTTGCACATATTGTTGTGGGGCCTACTGAGGGGTAGGCGGTGCTGAAGGATGTGGTAGACTGCCTGAGTCTTTCAGTCATTTAAAATCAGCGATTTGGGGGCAATGATGAGTATAATGACTGAAATCACCGCAAAGGGAACAAGGGAAGGTGGTTTTAATAGTATTGTTATTTTTCCCTTGACGCCTATTGTTATTGCCTCCCTGGGGGTTCTCGTTCCCTTGGTTTTGGTTGCCCCCAGTAGGTTGGTTCTACTGGGGTTGATTCCTGCCTTGACTTGGGTTGTTATTGTTCCTGTTTCTTCCTTTCTTTTTGGCATTATTTGACGGGTGGGTCGGATTTGCTGTATTCAGCTATTCAAAATTTTCATATTGCTGAACGAGAGAGGGTTGAACAAAATTCACCCCAATGTGAGAATGTGGGGGAGCCATGGGTTGTGGGGGACCAGGAAATAGAAAGTACGGATTCTATGGGGTTATCGATCTATATGGTACATAGGAAGGTGTGGCACTTTCACTAGTACTTATAGTATAAGCCGAGGTAGAGGGAGTACCAAAACTTGTTTGGATAGGTGGGTGCATTAGGGGTGCTGATGGTGGCCCACTTATGGGTGGAGGAGTAGCAACAGGGTATGGTTGTTGATAAGGGGGTGGGGGGTAATAAGAGGTGTCCCCATATGCCAACGGATATTGAGGTGTGCCATACATTTGTGGTTGTTGGGGTTGTTGACCATGGTGCGTGGTATTACCAATTAGTCCGTCTGCTGAGTGAGACATCCTAGGTTTGTCTTGGCCAAATGGCACGAGTTTTGGGAGATCAGGAAGTACAGTGTACAAGTACCCTGACTGTGAATAGATGAGGTCATATTGTTGAGCCTTACTGATGGCTTCTTCTTCTGATTGAGGGAAGGTGGAAGCTACATCCTTACCGAGGAGAGAGACAAGTGATCTGAGAAACCAGTCAAGACACTGTTGTTTGGTGGTTTTTGCTTTGCACAAACTACGTCGTCTACGCCACTCGTGAATGTGATCAACGATATGTGTGGCTGAGGTTTTTTTGAAATTAGAGAGTAGTTCAAGACCATTGTCGTGGCAGATTGGTAATTGGAAGAAGGTAAAAAATTCTTTGGCCAAGGACTCGAAAGTTGCATGGGACCCCGGTTTTTCGTCTACATACCATTTGGTTGATGGGCCAGTGAGTGTGCATTAAAATAATCGTAGTCTGATGGAATCATCCATAATGCTGTTGGAAGAGCACCATAGGTGGAAATTCATGACATGATTGGCAGGGTCATCCCCTGCCTTTCCTTCAAAGTTGGGGATGTTTGAAGGTAGTTTGGTGGGCATTGCAGGCCATGTGGGGTCATGCAATATAGGATCATTTGTGAGTTTTCTTAGATCTGGTATGTTAAGAGAGGCCAAATATGGCATCATGAGTGTTGGTGGAGGATTAGTTCCAGCCATGTTGTGAGTGTTTTGTGAACCTGGCCCTTGAGGGGGGCTAGGTGGGTTGGTGATTCCCCTTTGAGAGGAAGTTGGCCCCCGCTTCCGTGTAAAGGAGAGCGAGTGGACGGAGGACCTTGGGAAGTGGACCTAAGTAATGTGGAACCAAGCAAAGATGATCCTAAGACAGTGGCACTCACTAGAGTGTGAGAAGGTGGTGCCAATGAGTTGGCAAGACCAGGCACTCCCCCTAAGATAGGAGGGAGATTTAGTAAGCGTCTGGAATGACGGGGATTCTATGGGTCCCCTATGATGTCCGACTATCTGAGTGAATGTGTGAGAATGGTGGTGAGAGTAATAAATAAGCAAGAGCCTTTGTTGTAATTTTTTGAACTTTACACAATATATATCTAAATAAAAAATGTAATCAGAAGTGCATCATACATCAAGTGTTTTGAAAAAGAAGCATATATGTGAATAAGTGGGTTTTGTCCATTTTGGAAATCAAAGAAAACAAATGCACATGTCCTAAAAGACATAATGTCCTTCCTCTCAAATAGAACTGGACCTTCCAATAGTACTCAACAATGGGGTATGAAGTCACTGGAAGAGAAACTAGTGAAGGATGAAATAATTAGTTATAATGAGGGGTAAAGGGGGCATATCCCGAAAGAGCTGGCAATATTTCCTAATAGCCACACAAAATCCGATCAAGGTTCAATTGCAGCCCACAATCGCCACCTAGGTAGGTGTCCTAAAATTTGGTCACTAGGTACCTCGGTCAAAGTGCGACATTTAGATTTTCGGCCTTAGAAATGGGTCACGGGTTGGATCCCATCCAAGACGTGGGTGCCTCAAGGGGGGATGCATAGAACAACTAGACCTCGGACTTCAACCCTTCACGGGTATCTCCCTGCCTTATGGTGTTAGGAACACTTGACTTGGAGGATTTGCAGTTCCCTATTTGACAACTTCTATTGTTTTGACAATGAGAGAACCAGATAACGGGGAGTTATTTGGATGCCTATCCCGAAAATCCTACCTAGACTAAAAAATTTCTTTTGGCACCTTCTGTGGAGGGAAACTTGGTGAGTTTTTATAATTTTTTTATATGTGGTTGTTTGAGAGATTGGGGGTGTGAACCAACCTCGTTGAAATTAAATGGGAGTGGATAGTTTCGTCAAGAAAAGGGTGGGGTGTTTCAGAATCCCTTTGGAGGAAACTTACTTTGACCTCCACGTTTCGAAAAGAAAACTATGTGAGTGATAAGTGACTTTTGTGTGTGAATGAGTAAAAGTGTGCCAATGTTTTAATGAATTAGGTGTCACCTTGTTGCATGTGGACTTCGCTTGGTCCTTACAAGTGTTGATTACCTAATTAACTAAATGCCTTTGGTACAACCTTGCATAATTCAAAAGTCCCTAGGAAACTAGCATGTGGACATGTAGGTCCATTACTATTCCTTTAACTCCCTATTGTGTTTTAATCTAAGAAGAGCTTTGAAGGTATCCTAGATTGTGATCATGTGGGCATGTATGGTTCCGTTAAAAAAACCTTTGAACTTCCCTAGTGATTTAATCTAAGAAAGTAAATTTCAACACTATCCTATCTTTGTAGCATGTGGGCATGTATGGGCCCGTTACAATCTTAAGATTTGTTTGAAAATAAACTAAGAGGAGTCCCAAGAGGGGTTGTTGTCCTCTCCTAAGGGAGATGAAATTGTCCTACAACCTATTTATGATTCTCAAGGTCGCTTTGAAGTGCAAGAGAAGAGCATACTAAACGATTGTTATCCAACCTCTAGTCTCAATGCAAGTTAGATGTGTTTGCAAATGAATCCAACTTATACTTTTAGTTAAACAAAGCCATCCATGTGACAAAATGAAAGAAAAAGAGGAAATAATGATTTTAAACCCCCTAAGTGCCTATGTGTTTTGACTAATCCCTTTATATGAAGAGGGAACTAAGTGTGGTGCAGCTCAAAACATGCATGAAATCACTTTTAAGAAGGCTAGTGGCCTTCCCCAAATAAAAAAAAACCTTACAATGTGTAGTTTTATGCACAGGTGCGTGGGTCTCAGTGTAGATAGAGGCACACTGAGCGCTTGTGCGCAGACTGAAACGAGCTTTTGGGTGCAGGTGTGCAGAACAATACTATGATTTAGGCGCATGTGCACACAATGCAAATCTGTGGGCCAAAAAACTCGCGCACAACTGACACATGACAGTGAAAGAAAATTTCGAATTGAATTCTCTCAATTCAACTTGGAATTGGATGTTTTGCAGGTCATCTTGGGCCGGTTAATGCACCTGCAGGTTAAATAAATCAAAAGAAGAGCTATAAAAACCCAAATGGGGTAGGAAATTGATATCTTTCCCCAGTGGAGTCACCAATTTGTTGCGCCTCTTTCGTCAGCTTAGTGAGAAAAACAGAGGTGCTTGTAAGCTTAGTTGGGTTTTCTAAGCAGGACAACTGTAAGGAAAAGGGTTGGAGAAATAAATATAAAAGAACAACTAAGAATTAAACTAAGAAATAAAATAACAACTAAACTAATGAGCATAGGGACATAAGAACAAAAGAAATAATAAGACTCATGTCATCAATGGTAAGGTTGATATTAGTGAAAGAAAACACCAAGAAGGAAGAGGACTATGAGTCCCTTCTTCCTCCAAGGGAGGGCTCTTGGACCCCCACAAATAAGCTCTTCTTACAACTTTGAATGAAAATGGTGAAAGAATTCCTTGCTAATCCACTCAAGGAGTGAGATGGATTGCCCAATGCAATGGTGCTAGGATACTCTTGATGAGAATAGAGGATTCCTCAAGAGAATAGTAGAAACATAACTTTGCTATTGAAATTCCCTAAAAAATAAAGTTCACCCATGGCCTTTTTATAGCACCTCTTTGAGATATTGTGCAACCAGCTTGTATTGTGGAAAGAGGCTAATTAGGGCATTTTTAGGTCTTTGACCAGCCACCCAATCGGATCTAGTCCAGATTTGAGTGTCAAATCAACTTGGGATCTAAACCAAAAGTGGGTGGAAGGCCAACCACTCTCATAAATGCGTCGTTTTCAGATGTGCGGGGCTTTTTGCGACCACAGTCGTGCATCGGGCGCATGTGCACTTTTCCTACATTTTTGTTTTGCGCATGTGCACGTGCGCCCTGTGTAGTCATAACACACTTTAATTTTGTCACTGTTTGTATAGTTTTTGACCCTTTGGAAATGCTTTTGTGGTAATTTAGGTCCATGGGTGACCTCATAACTGTTTGATGATGCTGGATTCTTGTAACCATTTGCAGATGAAATTTCAGTGATAACAATTAGTAGGAGGACACTACGCAGGAAAAGCAATCGCGCAGAAGGTACTCTACACAGAATTATGGTGGCCAACCATTTACAAAGACTCGAAAGAGTATTGTTAGATATGCGATGTTTGTCAAAGGGTAGGTAAACCCAACAGAAGGGACGAGATGCCACTACGACCACAAGTGACATTACAGGCATTTGATAAATGGGCAATAGAATTTGTGGGACCGATTAACCCACCATCCAAGAGAATAGGGGCAAGATACATCATCACCACGACAGAATACCTAACAAGATGGGAGAAAGCCGCACCAGTAAAAGACTGTAGTGCAGAGACCGCTGCACACTTATTTTTTGAACAAGTAATTACTAGGTTTGGGTGCCCAAGAGTTTTGATGAGTGACCAAGGCACGCATTTCATAAATAGCACCATCTGCATGATGCTTGAGGAATTTGAAGTTCACCACCAGAGAAGGACACCGTATCATCCACAAGCGAATGGCACAGTAGAGGGCTTTAACAAAATTATAGAGAACGCACTGACAAAGATCTGTAATGTCAACAAAGATGAATAGGACCTCAAAGGACCAACAGTGTTATGGGCGTATAGGATGACATGCAAAAATTTGACGGGGAACACAACGTTCAAACTCATCTACGACCAAGAAGCGATAGTACCACTAGAATATTTAGTACCCAACTTACACGTAGCCGCTATCACACAAATGACAGAATGCAGTGCAATATAGAAAAGACTGAATCAACTGTTAGTAATGGAGGAACACTGAATCCTGACATGATTCCATCAACAAGTGCAGAAGGCCAGAGACAAAGCATGGCATGATCCACACATTAAGAAGAATACTTTTACGGAAGGAGATCTAGTATTTCTCTATGACAACAAGTCGTTTTAGCACCCAAGAAAGCTGAGAATGCATTGGCTAGGATAATATGAGGTCAAATCTATAATAGACAGTGGAGTTGTACAGTTAAGAGATTTAGCAGGTGTAGACCTCAGAGGAATGATCAATGGGAGCCGACTGAAGCTGTACAAGAACAATCGACCACCCACCGCGGAATAAAAATAAAAAATAAAAAAAGGAAAAAACCAAAACAGCCATGAAAAAAGCCACGAAAAAGCCACAGGACGCCTGAAACACGAATGCAGTTAAGACAAGAGCAATGGTTACATGCCTAAGAAAAACGAGCGGGAAATGAAAAGTTCGCAAAAGCAGGATGATAGGACAACACTAAGAGAAATTAAAGCACGACAAGGACTGATGGAACGTCACATTAAACATGCCAACTGGAAATGGCAAGAGAGGCGTAATGGAAAGTACGAAACTACTAAAAATACAGTGAAACCATAGTTATTGTGCATTATTCACATCATGGAGGAAGCGTCCTTGATAAGCTTCATGACAAGCTCATACAACATGCGATCACGGAAGCAACTGGTCTATTCGCGAAAAGAGAATAGAGAGAGAACAACAACAGCTCGAACAAACAGAGTGAGACCACAATCCTCTAGAGTTAGCAAACATTTGACACTCACTACTATGGCACCACTGAAGTTCGTTGAAATAGGCCAGGCCGCCAGAACGACCAGAGTTCAGACTAGGTCACGAGGACTGCTGGAATAAAATGAGTAGCAACAACCAAAGATCATTGATATCGATGAGATCCCATCCCCAGAAATATCACTGGTGAACTCTACACCGATACTAGAGGAGATTCAACAACCAAAAGTAGAGGCCATGGAAGAGGACATGCAAGCAGAGACACAGGAACCTCAGAACGAAGAAGTAGAACCCCAACAGGAAACGCAACTAGAAAGCATTGAACCAACCGTAGAAGGTAACATCACACCACATAATCAAGGATCATAAGGGAAACTAGACGATTTGCAGGTACCCATAGAAGAGACCACGGGAACTACTTTGGCTTGGCCATAATGGCTCACAGGGAAGCAACCAAGAATTGTTGGAACTTCGTACCAACCACCACAACCGGAAGACAAAATTTTGATACCGAGCTCACCTCGCAAGAAACCGATAGCATAAATTGTGCTACCACACATACCAGAGGGAGTATAGGTAGAGATGAAACTATTGGGTCATGTTGGAAAGCTCAAATATCCTGACCATGACGTCTCAGATGACACAAAGTACCTAGAATTGGCGCCAAGGGTTTTTATACAGAACATAGTGGTCAACCAACTTGGAGAAACGATCAACCAGCCGCATCAGTGGGCAGTTAGACTAGACCGAACATGCATTTTAGGATTGTTGAAACTCCCAGACTTTGGCAGAGGCCAGTACGTGATAGCATGCATTAAGTAGCTGTTAGCAGTTATGCATGGAGGGGATATCTCGTTGGACAGATTCGTCCCCATAATAAGTGAGCTTTTTGCGCAGATAACAGGACTACCCAGCTAGGGTATGGATCCCGCGTTGATCATGAACGATAAATCCAAGGAGAAAGTGCTAGCAGAGAAAATGAAGAAGAAATATGACACCGCGAGGGGGACAAGAGGCATTATAATCAAACAGATTAATAATGCAACAACACAATTGGGTGCAAATATCTTAGCCTATAAGTTGCTAAGGAAATGCCTCAAAGATGAAGTACTGACATGAGTCATCGCAGTTGTAGCTCAGTGTGTAGAAGGCACCTTTGTGAGATGGGTGCCTTATCTGTTAAACTTATTCCAAGTGGACTGCAGGGACGCGCAAGAACTTGGTACAAAATTTCATTAGTCATGGTTGCTCACCCTCATAGCCTTCATGGGATGGCGGGAACCAAAAGATGTAGTTTTTTCTACTAGACCACAACCAGCGAGAGCAAGATATCTAGTACTAAGATTTGGACCATAGGCTAGATAGAAGAGGGAAAATGAAATAATCTTTAAAGCATACCTATGAGACATGTAGGAAGCTATTAATCGGTCATGGAGAATAACACCAGAAGTTGTCGCATGATATGGGGACATCGCTAACTTCTGGGCCACATGTCAAGCCATGTGGATACAACCAAGGCGGGACCTAGATAAAAACTAGTGCCCAAGAAACCAAGGACGGGCCAAAACAAACCGACTCAGGAAAATGGAGGGTCAAAGCAGATAGGAACCCAGAAGGGGAAGAAAGAGACCAACGAACTGCCAAAACAAGCTAAGGGAGCGCAGGACACAGCTCCAAACCCCATCACATAGGAGCAAGGGGGAAATAAGAGACCGATTGTACAGGCCGCAAGCCCGCAAAAGAAATTAAAGGAACAAAGAGCATCACTGAACTATACGATCACAGAGGACGATGGATAAATGATCACCATAATGGTCCAAGATTGTCTAGCACAAGACTTCGACCACGCAGCACATCACATGGATAATCTGCAAGAACAGTTGGAAGAAATAGGACAGCTCCTCAGGACACTCAAAGATGCCTAGAGAGCAAGTAGCAACAGAGGCATAGAGGCATCGACAACAAAAACCAACGAAAGAGTGGAGGCCAAAGAAATAGGCCCAACCCTCCCAATTCCACATGCAAATGCAGCGGTCCACATTAAACCGAGCATGCTACGAATGGATGAAATAGTGGGACAAACACCACTGAAGGATTTGGACCACATCTGATTGGTCCTGACACGAATTCCATCAAGGGCATTACACAAATTGTAGGTTAGCGTCGACCACGAAATGCAGTCTCAGGCACATAAAAACTTAGTTGAGATATAGAAAGCAACAAAGCAGCGGGAAGTGATGGAAAAAGAGAATGAGTAGGTCAAATCCAAAACTCGGGAGGAGACAAAACACAGGAACGAATTGGAACACAAAGTGGGAGAAATTTTTGGGAAACTTCCAAACACGACGCAAGAAAACGAACTCCCAGCCACAGAATAGATTGACCAGATTGCGTAGGAAATTGCTCGATACCAAAAGGATATCGTGGATCTCCGAGAAACGTTAACACCAAAAAATCCACTAGCAGTAAAGGAGTAGAGGAGGTAGGTAGCAAAAACCCAAATACAAGAGATGGAGAAACAGGTTAGCATGGAAGTTGACTTGCTCGACAAAGCAATGTAACTTTGGACAAGACTGGAGGAGGACCCACATGTTCAACACTGGGACAAGGAAGAGGAGAGGATCAATGCATCAATACAAGAACTCAAACAGAGGCAAAAGACTATACCAATCCTAGAACACGTCAAGGGGACACAAGAGTTGAAGAAGATGCAGGCAGAACTTATCACTGCGTAGACACAAAAACAAGAGTAGCAGGCTCAAATAGAACCATTACAGGAGAGGGTAGTAGAAGTACTTGCACAGGTAGAAGCAGATAGAACACAGATGGCACAGACTCAGGTAGAATGCGTAGGACTACTGAGCGACAAAGTGGTCATTTAGGTGGTGGAGACCATTAAGGAAAAGACCATGCAGGCGCTAACAAAAGCAACAGAGCTAAAGGAAAAATTCTAGATAATCATTGAAGAGATCAAGGAAGCTCAGAAAAATTAGGTGACTTGGGACAAGTCACATGTCAGTGTTGGGGACATGTTGGCAGCAGGGCGAAGTGGGAAAGAAAGTGTGCATAAATAAGAATGACATCTGGAAGAGAAATCATGGGAAAGAAAGCATGCAGGAGGAAAGTGACAACTGGAAAAAAG
The DNA here is from genome assembly GCA_009831015.1 of Picea engelmannii. NCBI lineage: Eukaryota > Viridiplantae > Streptophyta > Pinopsida > Pinales > Pinaceae > Picea > Picea engelmannii. Next base: position 81,689 of record ML810614.1, on the reverse strand, counting down.
CACAACACATACGCATGCAAGAAGGAGGCGAAAAATGGAAGGAAGAAAACACACACATGCAAAAAAGGAAGACCTAAGGAAAGTAGTTGTTAGGATTTTTGTAGTGTTTTTGTAAGATTTCTGAGAAAATGGTTGAATATCCCGAGAGATATAAATATAGATACGCAGGTATCATAGAGAAGCTAGCTGGAGTTCAGAAGAAGTTCGGTTCACTACCTTTGTAGAGTCTGATTATCTTTATCTAATTTTTTAAATGAGAGAACTGTTTTTGTAAGAAATTTAGCTAAGTGGAAGAGAAGAGGTGGATTCTGAGGATTGGATCACAGGCTGTGGAGGCTGGTGCGATCTAGTTCACCTCACAGAGATCCTATCCATTTGAGGAGAATTGTAAGCGCGAGGCACAAGAATTGCAAAACTACCATAATAAGAGAGCCAAGAGCCAAATATTTGTGGACATAGCCCAGGAGGGGGTGAACCATGGTAATACCTATGTAATTTGATGAATGCATGCATATACTTGTCTTACTTTTATTAGTTAAATGTTGTATGCAATGAATGCATGAGTTATTATATTGTTGAGTAATTGTTGTTGAGTTATTACGAATAGAGGTCACAAAGTTAAAGTAGTAAACTAAATAACAATAGGCCGTAATATAAATCGCAATTAATGGCTCAGAATGTAGATCCTCTATCTCATACTCAATTCTAGGCTATAAACACTTGAGTATTACAGCCACCCATTTAAATCTATCTCGGGTGAGACTGCGTAGTGCATTCTGTGTGTTGTGTTGCCTTTTGGTTTAACATAAGGGACGATAGTTTTAGGATTTGTTGGTACCCTTATAGATGTGAACCCCGGGTCTACGGCGCAGGTAGTATAGAGAATCCATTCAGACAGAAGCCAAGAACATAATTTAACTATTATGAATTCTCCACCTACCTAATTCAATCTTCTTGTCTTCTTAACCTCCAGATTTGCGACTGAGTTCCCACACTACTTGCATTCTCTCCAGATTTGTTATGACAATGCTTGGTAGAGAACCATGATGATCCCCCCTCATGTCATCCTTTCTTAAATTCTTTGAGGATCCTCTCAGCTATTAATCATCTAGCTTCCTCTGGACTGGAGAAGGCTGACATGGTAAAAATGCTCAAGCATGGATTTCTTCAATTGCTTCATAACTAAACTGTTGCCTTCTTTCTTGACACCCAGACACATACTTTTGGTCCTACTTCTTTTTCTTTGGGGCACATTCTTTGACATTTCTGAATTCTCTGCCTACCTAATTCATCTTCTTGTCTTCTTAACCTCCAGATTTGCGACTGAGTTCCCACACTACCTGTATTCTCTCCTCTTCAAAGTTTGAAAACTTAAGCTTCATGGTGATTGTGAAAACTTGAATAGACAAGTTTCTCTATTACACCTCCCCTCCAATCTTTGAACATTCAACACATGGGAGTATCTATGTGCATAGTATAATATATTAATTGAAAACCAAACAACCTGTAATTATTATGTTCAGAACAGGTATCAGACTGGGGTGTCTTATATTCTAACTTCTAACATTATCTGGAAGACATGCCAGGTTGATGTCCCGTTGTATTTCCCCTAGAAATTGGGTTTCATGTTTTTTCTTGTCACCCAGATACATGCTTCTGTGTCTGCTTCCTTTTCTTTGGATCACATTCTATGACAATTTTGAACTCCCTACCCTACTTAATTCATTCTTCTTGTCTTAACCTCTAGATGTGTTATTGAGTTACCAAACCACTTGTAGCCTCTCCTTTTAAATGTTGAATACTTGAGATTTATGGTTATGGGGAAAAATTGAACAGACACATGGAATATATATGTGCATAGTAGAACTATGCATACCATTTGAAAACCAAACAACCTACACTCATTATCTACATAACATGTATGATACTAGGGTGTCTTATCTTTTAACATTACCCTAGAAGACATGTTAGGTTGATATGTTGTATCCCCCTTGATCTATTGGGTTGCATATTTTTGTTTATATATATGTTCTCTGTGATATGTGGTGCTGAGACCTCTAGTTGTGGTGATGTAATGAGAAACATGAGACATGCCTGCCTGACAAGTATTTACTCTAATGTTGGAAGAAACAGAGGAGCAACACTCTATTTTTTTTTTTTAGCTCTTGCTTCCCCAATGATTTATATGCTCACTTAAAATGTAATTGGATACACAGTGTAAACAAGAAAGCATTGGGGACAATTTTTCAACAAATTGCGAAAATCTCCATTCTACTATTCTACTAAACATGTGAGCCACTTGAGCCAGTGACTTAGGATTGCTCATGTCTTTTTCAACATTGGAGTCAAATGCTTGCCAACGTGCTGGTTTATGTTTTTTGATTCCATTACCAGTTATCACCACAACCAGAGGTACCTGCACCATGCACCACCCATCACATGGAATTTTGGATGATGACAAGGAAATGCAACTTAGTAGCCAGAGGAAATTTTAAAAGTTATAATATAAGATAAGATAATTTTATCAATGTCAAACAAATTACCACGAATTTAGGTCAAAGGGAATAACATGTACAATCCAATGGAAATACCATGTGGGAGTGCAAAATCAACTCCTAAGTATTTTGATATTTGTTTTGATGATTTTATCGTGTTGTATGATTTTTCTCGCTGCAACCCTTTTGTTTTCATGATTTTCATTTCATGGCGGGGCATATTTTGTACATGTTTTTGGGAATCTTTCTTGTATTTGGTATTTGGTGGTCGCCCATAGATGGTCTACTATTGTTGTGGGTGGCTGTCATCCATAGCACAAGATATATATTATATCTTGGAATAACGATGCCATAACAGATAACCCTCACCTTCGACTCTTCCCCACTGTGAACGTTTGCAGGTAATAATACAATTGGTGCCAATCAATTTAATTTAATTATAATGTCAATCATTTTTTTATTTGTCATGGTTCTGGAAATGAAATCCTAAAATCATAGTTGAATCTTTAGATTCAGATTCAACTATAAAATTCTTGGTCCGAAGAAAATATCAAATTTCATATTATATAGATAATTTTTAATGCTTTGGATGATTATGCAGTGACCTAGAATAGATTTTGTTTACTCCTTCCATAATTTGTGGAATAATTTTTTCTTGCTCGAATTTGTCCTCTTCGTAGAAATATTGTTCACATCTGTATATTTTGATAAATCGAAAACTAAATAGGTCCTGATGGATTATAATGCTGTCATTGATCTCTCTAATATTGCTGGGGTTTTAACATCACCCATATATCAGAGGAAAAACAAATTGGGTTTTATTCATAGACAGATGTGGCAATGGGTATGGTAGGATTGGGTGTTTATTTTGTAATGAAGTTGTGTAACGCTGATGGATCTTTCAATTTTTCCCATAATCAGAGAAAAGGATATTGGGTATTGATCGGGGAAAGCGATGTCATTCTTAAATTTCAGGAATGTCAAGGGAGGCTGATGCAAGAGCATCGCTCCACGTCAGCAGCCAGCCAGCCAGCCACGCTGAGCATATGCATTCACATGCTAAGGAGGGAGGCGCAACCTCATTTAATATTTGTATTGAATGTAATTAAATGTCCAATCTAGTGAGCTGTAGAGCCATGCCTTTGTGTAGGCGTTACGTAGAGTGGCCATTAATGTTTGGATGGGTGAGATCTAGATCCGATAGCGGAATAGACAGCCCTTTAATGTAATTTATTAGGGTAGGTAAAATCCTGGAGGGAAGTGCTCGATTGAGCCCCTCAGTGTAAAAGAGATTTTCATATCTCATTTTGTAGTTAGTGAGGATATGCATGTAGAGCATAAAGGAGAAGAGCCAGAGAGAGAGCTCTAGAACACTATTGTAAATTGAGGCATTTTCCATTTGTTAATATAACCAGAGCAGTTTTTCCTACATATTCTGTGTATATGGATGTCTGTGTGTGTTCCCTATGTATGTTGTGAATGTATGATTGTTGATGCATTCTGCAGGAGTTTGTTGGATTTTAGGTTGGAGGTCTTTGAGGCTTCATGCCAGGAGGGTGTGACAGAACGCTGAGGGTTCTGAGGGTCGTGCACAGAGGTTGCACTTCTGAACTCTGAGGAGTTAGACAAAGACGTTCTGTGACACAGAGGCTGAAGTCAAACAACTCAGGAAGAGGAAGAAGACCTCAAGGTTGCTGAACACCTTGGAGGCAAGGCTGTGTAGCTGAGACACAGTTGTAGACAGAATCTCTTGGGAGTTCTGTAAGGCTCTACCAAGTGGGAATTGAGCATATGCACAAGGTGCAGTTGGAGGAACTCTGTTGTGAGTTCAGAAGACAGAATCTCTGAGGAGTTCTATAGAGCTCTGCCAAGTGGGCATTGAGCATGTGTACAGTGGTGCACAGAGGAAGAAGAACTCTGCTGAGAGTTTGAAGTGAAGACCAGAATCACTGAGGATTCTGCGAGAGCTCTGCCAAGTGGGAATCGAGCGAAGTACACAGGTGCACAGAAGGAGCAGAACTGTTGGGCGTTCTGTGGAAGAGAAGATACTCCGCCAAGAGGGCATCGAGGAAGTGCGCAGGCAAGCACGGAAGGAGAAAAGAACTCTTTGAGTTCTGGAAGTCAAGGAAAGGTCCACTGAGGGAACTTTCACTGGGTTGCTGAATACCCAGGAAGACTCAACCAGAGGTTGCTTGAGCAGGTGAGCCAGAAGGGCATCTAATTATTCTCCATCCGAGGGAGAAGAAGGACAAAATCCCCCAAGGGGTCTGAGTACTCGTAGAAGCTCAGGACAGAGAGTGCTTTTCGCACGAGGACTTCGCAGAGGCATAGGAGTCAAAAGAATCCTTTGAGGATTCAAAGGAAGGAAAGTTCAGGAAGGGAAACGTCTCATACATGCGGCGAGGCTCGAAGTCGAGGAGCTCACAGGGAGAAACAAAGCAAAGGTCAAGGCCTTTGGAACCTTGGAAATTCTCCCAAGGCAGGAAGAAAATGCAAGAAGCTCAGGAGGAGTGGCATCAGCCATTAGATCGGCGGAAGGAAGAGACCTGGACCATTGAAGAGTTCACATCCAGAAGGAGCTCAGGAGGAGCTTACAGGAGGAAGAGACCGACAGCCGTCGGATCTTGCACAAAAATCCCGTCAGCCGTTGGATCGGGAGAAGATGCGCAGAGATTAAGCGCAGGAGTAGGCGTGCAGAAGAAGAAGTGATATGAGCGTTAGATCTGGTGCAGGATCATTGACAGTCATCGGATATGCAGAAGCTGCGAGGGAGTTAAGAGCCATCGAGAAATCGAAGTTCTCGAGGGTAAGGGAATCGAGACTTCGCAAGTTGCGAAATCCCGATGGGATCTGGACCGTCCATTGGTAGAGGGAGCATGTGGTGGAGATCAAGGCGCCATTGGCGTTTGATGCATCAAGAAATCGGAGTTCCTGAGGACAAGAGAACTGGGACACTGGAAGTCTCGAAATCCCGACATAATCGGGACCGTCCATCTGAAGAGGACAGGTGGTAGAGATCAAGGAGATCTCGCGAACTCAGGAGTTCGCAGGGTAAAGGCCCAAGCGTTAGGTTTCCCAAGTCATGAAGCGGCGAAGTGGTGAGAGAATCGGGACCATCCATCTGAAGAGGACAGGTGGCAGAGATCAAGATGATCTCGCGAACTCGGGAGTTCGCAGGGTAAAGGCCCTAGTGTTGGGCATTCCAAGTCGCGAAGTCACGAGGTCACGAAGCGGCAAAGTGGTGAGAGGACAGGAACCGTCCATCTAGAGGGGACACGTGGCAGCGATCAAAGAGATCTCGCAAACTCGAAATTTTGCAGGGTAGAGGCCCAAGAGTTTGGCATCCCAAGTCACCAGGACGCGAGGCGCGAGAAGGAAAATGACCGTTGGATCCAGATCGTAGGAGGACCGTCAGATCCGCACGAGGGATCGCGTATCAGAGCTTCGCGAGAAAAGGCTCGAGAGTTTGGGAACGGGAATCGTGAGGTGGCGAGAAGCGATATCCCGACAGCTGGAGGACAGTGTGGGCCATAGCAAAGTCGGCGAGTGGAGTACAGGTGGCATGAAGCCCTCAGGATCTCGCCACGAGAAGTCCCGAAATATCAGCGTTTCGATTCGCGATCCTGCGAAGGCTGAAGTCTCGGCGAGACAAGGGACCGTTGAAAAGTCAACTCTCATGCGCATCAGCATTTCGGCACATCGGTTGTCGAGATTTGGAAAATCAAGCGTTTGATATGGCGAGTCGCGAAGTCACAATAGGATAAGTCGCGATAGGAAGGTAAGGCCACGGTCACGGGGGCAATGGTCATATGGTGGAAGCTTAGCTAGGAGGGCTAGCCCATAAGAGCCGAGAGCTCATCGCGAATCGAGGAATCGAGAGGACAGTGACCCTCGATAGCAAGAACCCCGAAACCCCAATACTGAGTCGAGGAAAGGTCATGGTTTATGCAGAGGCCGTGAGGGAAGTCAGAAGGACCTGTGGATCGGGTAATTGAGCAGGGATTCCCTTGGAGGAATCTAAAGAGCCGCTTCGGCTCAGCTGAAGGGATTTTGAGAATGATCCTGTGAGTAGGAGGTTAGGTGAAAAGACCCTGTGGGGTGATAGGAAGGACCTCTCTGCGTTAGAGGCCTTCTCACAATTCATCTAAGGCTTCTCTTCCTGGAAATAATTTCAAACAGGAGCAAGACGGAATAAGGGAGGAAAATGGTAGAAACATGAAATTGAAAGAGGGTTCTGATGAGGGGAGACTATATTTTCCAGAGTATGCAGGTGGGACAGAAGTGGCTATGAGAAGGGAGAACCACAACAAATTTTCATCGACAGAGAATCATGAGATTGGCCAGGGTAATTTGTATGCTCTGCAGAATGGGGTTTATATTCAGAGTCCGAAGAAAGGTTTAAATGCTGAAAATGGGGATGATGAAGTTGTTAATGGACATGCCAAGGCTCAAACTAGTGGTAAGGATTATGGGGCCAAGATAGAGCACTTGCAGCTGTGGAACAATGGATTTGGTGTTATAGAAGCCTCCAAAGGATATGCTGCAGATATCAAGAGAAGCTTATTTAATATGAAAGAGAGATTAATGGACAAGCTGGCTGTCGTTCCCATTCCAGGGGAAGTCCTGGATAATGCTCAACAATTGGTTTAGACAATCATAAAAGACATGACCCATGCAGCCAAGGGAATGACTAAGGATGATATGCAGCGAATTAAGGGCTGTCTTGTAGAGATACTACCATCTTTTTCTCCCCATCACACTGGGAAGGTCGACATCAATTCATCTGACTGTGTTTTGATTTGTTCATATAAAATAAGAGATTGAGAACATTGTTATATTGAAACCATGTAACCTATATCACATGATGAGCACAAAATAACCCACCTCATAAATCTAATGCATTCTTAGTGGGCTGTACTTCTATAGAACTTATAAAGGAATTCCATATCAAAAGTTTGGTGAGCCATTTGCAATTGAATCGTGAGCCATTTTCAAAATTATCGTGAGTCATTTGCAATTGAATCCCCCCGCCAATCCTCATGATTTGAATAGAGAGTAATCCATAAGCTATAGGTTTTAGAAATTATCCAGAGGTTATTGTGCCTCAGTATTCCATTTAGGTTAAAAAAAAATCCAGCCTTGTAGCTTGTCCATGAAATTTAATTTAGGTGACATTAATATCTCTTTCTGATAATTGCAATATCAATTTTATCTATTAAAGAGTTGGGATGAGCCCAAATCAATTTTTCCTATTAAATTTGATCTGAGGATGCAATATGTACAAGATAGATGAGTTGAGGCTTGGGATTTTAGCATGGTAAAATGATTTGTTATGGACATATATTGCCTAATTATTTCTTATTTTTAGAATTTATTAATGCATCCATCATGGAAGAAACTCAGATTAAAGTTTTTTCCTTCATTCAGATTGTAGATGATGCAGAAAGGGAAGTTATAGGTATGTCTCAATCTATTTCTCATGGATTCATCTCGAGAGTTGAAGGGAAGAACTCCTTAGAAGAATTTAATAAGCAGAAAATTCAGCATGAGGAGGGTATTCTGTTATCAAAATATTCGATCATATTGCCAGCATTATCCTTTTCAGTAAAGATGGGCCATTTAAAAAGACCATTTTCTCCACGATCATGACTATAAGAATGTGAAGATCCATTTTAGCACATTGATAGATGACGTTGAATGTATATGAGTTTATTTTTGTTGTGCATTTTTTCTGAAACGAGTTCTTCTATGTGGGTTCCATATCACCTTATTCAATCCAAGCAACTTAATGTCTCAAGAGTTTTCTGGATACTCATATCAAGGATGTCAGGTTATATGAAACTTAGTAATAAGAGGTTTCATGTTTATATGCATCTAATATTTTTGGTTCAAAATGAAAGTGGCGATGTGATCCCACAGTCCAAATTCAAGAACTGTTACGAGTGTAACTACTCCTCATATGAAGCAAGAGTTTATAAAATTAACTGAAGATGGAAGTCATATTATTTCCATTATAACTCTAAATGCTTTGGGTTTAGGTGCGTCGATTACACTTTAACACAAAAACTATGGGATTTGTGACTTCGTATGTAGATCTTCAATATAATCCCGTCTTTTATGAAAATAGGTTTAAGAATAATCTACTTTTATCGACTCTGACTGAAATCTGATCTTAGTAAAATGGTTTTGTTCATGACGTTTCTATATAAAAATGTCTTTCTATAGTGTTATGTTATTTATGTTTGTGACATTTGAGGCACACTGGCTTCTATCGTTCAGTTTGGTAGATGGCTTATGTACTTTATCATCAGCTTAGGACCTTTCACCATTATGTTAGGATTTGTCAATTGTTGATCTCTTCCATGTCATTTATGAAGGCAAGAACTTCTGTTTGTCCATGTAGTAACTCATGCTTAGAGAAATTATTTGTTTTTCCATGCAGTAACTCATGCTTAGAGCAATGCTTTGACCTTGAAGAGAAAGGGGCAGGATTGATTATGGATTTCAATTTTTCTAATGTGAATTTAACTTACAATATGACTTCAGTTGCCTAATCGTGATTTAACTAGCAATATTATCCTACTTATGTTTTGTTTTTGGAAAGGATGCTTATGGTAACTTACAACTGTCCTCTAGCTAAGTGGCCATGCTATGAGGGGTGTTTCTATGCTGTCAAAATCACCCAGGACTTGCACCTGGCCCACACACTCTAGGAGAGGGGGGAGAAGGAGAGTTGAACTTCCATCATGATTCAACTATCTAAATCAAAATTTCAGATTCTAATCATTTGATGATTCATATTTTTGTGAGTTTTCTTTAGTAAATGTGATTGGGATCTTGGGTTCGTGTAATGATTTTTTCTTGAATTCCCATCAAAAAAGTTGAAGAAAACAATTTTCAATCATTGTAATTGACATGTGAAAATTGAAATGATCCATCATGTTCTACACAATTCCATCTTGGAAAGATGATAGATGCATGGTACTGGTGGAAGATAATGTCACTTACCTAAGCATAGAAAAGGTAAACCTTCCTTATATGGTAATGGATTCCGTCTTTTATTTGGTAGAATTACTTAAGAGACTATATCATGGTTGTGAGATCTAAGGATTGTTGATAGTCTACTTTATAAGCTATGAATGCATCATCTCATAATTCATATGCCATATTTACACCTTAGCTTAATTTATGTGGCTAACCAGGTGGATCTCAAGCCATAGGATGTTTTGCCTGAATTTAAATAATGGCCAGACTATGTTTGTGAGGAATGCATTTAGATTGTTAACATGTAAGTTGCTTGGCCCAAACAATTAGCTGACGATGTTCAGAGAAAGGAATACATTAGCAGTCGATAGCCAAATGACTTACCACTTCTACGTAGGAGATTTGACTATGGTAGAAGTCCCAGAATATAAGAAAGGATTTCTCTCTATCAGGTGGAACATTGAATTGCGATAAAAAGGGCCGATGTTCCCTGTTCAAAATGAATATGGGGTTTAATGATCGAAGTAGGATGTTGATAAGGAGTTTCTCATGAACTTTATCATTCCTTGTTTATCTTCAGACATAGGCAATTTCCCATTTAAGTAGTTGAATGCCTTGCGAAAAAGGAGTGGAAGTATGTTTGAAGTATAATAAAATATTATGTATCAACGGTACTTATATAAATCATATTAAACAAGTACTATAATCCAATGCAAATTTCATTAGTTGGTGAAAGGAAGGTTCTTTTTAGTGAAAATGGCACGGTCTTTATGTTAAAGGCATGGACCCTGTACATGGATGTTTTCATTCTTTGTGATATACCATAATTAAAAGCATAGTAGAAATATTTGAATATGAATATGAATATGAATGGAAAAAAAATAGTGATCCATACAACAATGACACTCATCAAAATATAAAATGCATAGACATAGATATCCCAAAGGCATGTAAATACAAAGATTCATGGCTATACAGAGCTTCATGGCCTAATACACAATATCGGCATGTAGCCCTGGCCTCTTTCACCTTTTTCCACTCACACTCTACGTCTATATTCTATTCGTATTCTGTTTGAACCTTTATGCCTCTTAGGCTTGCATTTTTATACAAGAAGGACTTTGAACTAGAATATGTTCATATCCACAAATTACTCAACAACCAATCCCTAAGGATCTTCTAGATCCACAAAACACTCAACAGGATCACAAATCATTCAAAGATCTCTAGAATCTCTCTCATTTTCCTAAGATCTCTCTCTCTCTCACTCCCAAGTCTATGGAGATCCATATAACAAATCGATTCAATTTCATATATACCACCCATCAAACCATTAATTATTATCCCACGACTCCTTTTAGAATAAAACAAGAGAATAGTTTACAATATTCATTTACAAACCAAATCCTTTATTAAAAATGAAGACCCCCTAGGTCTCATTAAATGTACTACGTTTTGGAGGAAGGATGCTCTTGCATCAAGATGAGATTTCATGCTACCTATTTAGGTCATTTGTCTTCGATGTTCTGTTACCCTATTTTGATATATATAGATTGTTTGTAGTTTATTTACCGTCACTCTGATCATGGGGTTTTGGGCTACAAATATCTGGGAGATACGCTGCTACTGTTGTCAATTGATGAGGAAGATCTAGAGGAGGGTATTGCGGGCAATGGTGATCTTTGGAGGAAGATGGAGGAATGTACAAGCCTTTTTTTTGGGATGTTGATCAACATATGGAAGGGAATGATGGTGGGAGTAATAGAGCCGAAAATGAGTTGAAAGTTGATGTTCTTGAGGGTGGCGAGCAGGTTTGCAAGTGGGGAAACTGTCCTTCTAGGACTGGCTAAGGGGTGGGTGTTTTAAGGAAGGGTTTGTGGGGTGAAGGCAGATTGGGAGGGGGATGATCGACCTGTAACCCAGTTTATGAGGGTTAGAGGTGGCCCGTAGAGAGAAAAACCAGCTGGACCATAAGGAGCAAGAAGCAGCAGGTCGTAGCCCAGTTTGTGAGGGTCAAAGGTGTCTCATAGAGATAACAAACAGTCAGAACATCAGGAGCAAGAAGAAGTAGGACCAGAGGTGGAACCCTTGATAGCTCAATAATCGAATTGGTGATTGTTAATCAAGGCAGAAGGTCAACCAACTTAGAGTTATGGATTTGAGAGGGGGAAGTTTTGCCACTTTAATAACTTATTTATCGACGAGTAGGTTTGCAAGTGATTTAAATATTTGATACATGTGGGATCATCGAGGTCACGTATTCAGATTTGTTTGGAGACAACTTGATTCCCAATAAACAACAATGAAGAAAACCACTATTTTTTTCAAGGACCACCCACCCATTGTCTTCCTCGACAACCAAGACAATAAAAAAGCATAATCATAAAAGTTGAATTTGTGTGAAACTAATTATAATCACAATATTTAAAGTATCCTTGTAGTTTAGTCTATAAGGTACTAGGAGGACCACGTTTGGCTATGTTTTCCAAAAAAAAAATATTACATTCAAACCTTGTAAACAAGACAAAAGAAATTTTTGTAAAACAACTCTGATTGAAAAAGGAAGCAAGGTTTTTGAAAGACTAAAAAAAGAAGGAAGGTTTTTGAAAGTTACTGATATTATAACCTATTATTCCAAAGTGGTAGATTTGAATTTCTTCAGCTCTCTAAAAAACTTCATATTAACTTTAGGATAACGTTTGGGACAAATATCATTGACATACATTCAATGTAGAGAAATTTGTGAGTATATTGTTCTATATTTCTATATTAGCTACTCATAAACCATCCAAAAAAACACACCTCCTTTCTTTGGGCAATATAACCACTCACATTCACTTCAGCGTGCCCTTTCCCCCGCTTCAGGGGTATTCTAGTAATAATGGTCTCTCCTACAACATTTCCGTGCAAGGAGATCTTTATCCATCCCGACTCTTTTCCTCATTTGACATAGTCACCAATATTTGATGCTCTACCCAGTAACTACAACAAAACCAAGCATTTGTATTCATATAGACACCATATTCATTCTCCAGGGTTCACTTGAATTCTTAATAGAAAACCCTAACATATGATATATACAAAATGGAGGAATATCAACCTGGGGTTCTCTGGCCAGGCCTATTGCAATCGCACATTCTAGAGATCTTTTCCCTGTTCCGTTTGGACCAATTAAAAGGTTGAGTCGTGAACCTGGCCTAGATTTTATGTGGTTGTAGGTCATGACGTTGTGCATGTCAATTTCAACTATGTTCCCCGATAAATAATCATATTCGCCCCTGGACATATAAAACAACAGATTGCAAAAATTAACAAATGAAAACATAATTGCACTCTATTTTCTTCACATTATTCATATTTCTTCTTTAAAAGGCATTGAAACCCTGAATGCAGACCCTGAAAGTTGTAGAGTGAATATTTTTAGAGAAGAAAAAATGGGGATTGTGGAAAATATTGAATGCATACCTCTTGAAATATTTTCTGGCCCGTTTGGAAGGTGGTTGATTGTTCGTACCCATTGTTACATACCGCAGTGTTCGAGTAGCTTCTGTTTTAGCGCTATGTTTGCAGGGAAGTGCGAACTTTGCTTTTTCGTGCCTATGCAATATGTTTTGATACTAAAACAATTAATATTTTCTCTATAAACAAAATAATAAATATGTTCCATTATTAAAACAATTAGAAGTTTAGGCTTGGGCTAAGCGTGTGCAATGAATTTTGGTGCTAAGTCGATATCAACTTTTGTATTTGGTTTGTGATGATGTAGATGTCAATTAAATTGTTACTTTGTGAAATTGTATAGAAAGTAGGAATGCATACAAAAATATGGTTTTTTTTTTTATAAATAAAATTGTGATTATTTTTATAAGCGTAGTGTGAATAATGAGTTTTTTCTTATTTTTTGAGAAACTTCTTTTAATTGTTTCACCCTTTAGTTGGTTTAAGTTTTTGTTTTTATGCAGTGTGTGCATGTGACTAAGAATAGTTATGGGTTGTATGCATGTGGCATGTATATGAATAAGAATATTTGGGGAAAATTATATGTAATATCTTGAAATTATTTCTACAATTAGTATGTGACTAAGAATAATTTTGCATTGTATGTGCACAAGCAAGTTTGCAATTCCCAGGGGGCACACAATGACAATGATAATCAAAAGGAAAGGTCCCATTACCCCTTTAAATTTAATATTTCCTAGTTACAAGAGCCTACTTTCAATTTTCTTATTCAAATATCGTTGTAGGAATGAACATGCTCTATGTCTCAGAATTGTGTTTTCTATTAAAGAGATTCCAAGTGACTATACAGTTTCTCCATATGATTTTCTTATTAATCCTATATATTTTGATCAAAGGTCGATTGGAATTTTCGATGGTGCTGCTGCAAGAGGTGAATGTGGTGTTGGTATAGTATTAAGGCTGAATGGGTATCATTACTACAGACTATTTCTAGCTATTGGTCCTAGAAGTAACATTAAAGATGAACTTCTTGGCCTTTGTGGAAGTTTATCCTTTGCCTCTTATCTTCACATCTCTGATATTATGGTGGTTTGGGATTCAAATATTATTCTTGATTGGTTTGAGGGCATATCTCAGCTCCAGGCTCTCTCTCTCCTTACTTGGAAGCAGGAAATTTTGGAGCTAAAACATCAATTCTCTTGGATCCAAATTTTTCATGTCCATCGTCAATTCAATACCTTGGAAGATTATCTATCAAAGGATGTGTGGTGCAGATCCCCCCATTGTTTAACAAGAATCGACTAGATCAATATTTTCCATGCATATTCCATTGAACCCACCTAAGATCTGTGTTGTTGTTTCTTCTTTGCATAGACACCATGAAACAAAAACAATAGAGAAAGGAGCGCACATGAACCTAAACCCACCTGAGATGTGTTTTGTTGTTTCTTCTTTGCATAGAAACCACAAAACATAACTTGTTGCTTCTTTGCATAGAAACCACGAAACATAACCAATATAGAAAGGAGCGCACACGACCATATGGACACCTTGAGAGTATCCTAGTTGGAGTGGGAGGGAAAACTAAAATAAAATATAAGAATCCTGCCTTTTTCCCATGAACAATGGAGAGCTTTGAAATTCTAGCCAAACTAACCAACTATGTCGTTTGATTTAATTCAAATTTATTTATATTTTTTTTTCATGATATTTTCATATGAACCCTTTAAGGCTTTTTATCTTTTTCATGTTAACACCGTGGAAGACTCCTAATGATTAATACAATTAAAGTGGTCATTATCATAAATATTTTATCATCTTGGGGCATGAACTTCAAACTTTTGCAAAGTGGTAGAATAAGAGGATTTGGATTTTCATGGCAAGTACATTTTTTAATGATTTTTTTTTTTCTTAATTTTAGTTGGAGGTGTTTATAAAGGTAGTTGTGGCCTACTACATTATGGCTGATTGATTCTAGGATAATTATGTTTGTTTGCTTGAATTTTTTCTTCATTTTATGTGAACTATGTAAGTTTCCTATGTGAATGACAATAAGAATAATAATTACATGAATCATAGAATTAGATACATATATCTTGTGGCTTTTTGGAATAGTTTATGTAGCTATAAAATTACATTTCCTCCTATCACACATTGGTTGTGAGGATTGGTCCACGACATCATATAAGCCTCAATATAACATGATCCTTATGTTGGCACATGCAAAGAGTTAGTTCCCCCCTACTAACATAATAGTTGTTTGGTTGCAGGGTGATTATGATTGTTGGATTAACCCTCCCCTACCTCCTTTGTGTGACATATGTACGTGTGAATAATAACATGAATAACAACAATTGAATATGGCTATCTTGTGGAATATTGGAACAACTTATACAATTATAAAATATCATTCTCTTCCTTCTTTTGCATCGGGATGATCAGGGCTCAAGCATATCTTGATGTTCATTAGGCTCTAAGATTCTCACCATTACTTGGGACTTCAAAAGCTTGATTCACCATTGTGTTGAGAGACACATTTCATAGAAAGGGGGTGGGTGATGATCAACATTGTGTTTGTGTATATATGTATAACATCATAAAGAAATTTGAAAAATATAGTTGATGTCAATACTTCGATCTCGAGTCAACATATATCTCTTTATTGATGTATATTTCTATTATATTATCACATTTAAATAATTTTTAATATTCTCCATTGGCATAGATCCATGTTAAACTTGGACCCATTAAGCATTGATACAAATAAAAAAAATTGAAATGCAAATGTCAATCTAGTTAAATAGTCTTTGATGTTAGGAAATGCACTATTTGTGTTGTTAATTTCGTGTCATTTTCTGAAGTCTAAAAGCATTATAATAAGATGGAGTCTAAAATATAAATTCTAAATCCATGAAAATGAGTACACATATTAGGATATTTAGACACTTGAGAGTTGGTTATTATCAACTTGGTCTAATGTGTTTTTAGGTAAAGTGTGTTTCTTTAATGTTCTTTTGTAACTAACTATTCTGATAGTCATGATTTTGTTCTAGACATAAATTAATATTACAGTTCTTCTTCTCCTCGATATCAATAACACTTTATCCATGACTCGATATCTGATTGGTCCATTAAATTTATTTAAAGAGAAGGGAGGGTCATTTGCAAACAATCAATTGTTGAAAGATGTCCATGCAATCTATTTTCTTTTTGCATTAAAATGTTGGTTCGTGTTTCCATGTTGATGGGACCATGAATTGTTTCCCTCTTTGAGGGTTTTAACAACATAAACATCGGTGCACTAATATTTGTTTTGTGTGAGTGAGGTGGATCCACTTTGTAACGTCGATTATTTGGTAGCCTTTTGGTATTTGACTCACACCCGTCCTAATATTTACTTTGTTGTTGGTCTTGTTGCCTAGTACATGTAAACACCCCATGAGATCCGTTGGAAAGAAACAAATAGGATACTTGAGTCATAGGAGGTGGTGGTATCATGCCAGGTGGTGGAGCCTCCTATTGTAAAGGATCATCCTGAGGTTGTTGCTCATCTGGAGCACTACCATCAATGCCTGAAACTAAAGAAAGCCAATTTTCAAAGAGAAGACTTTCAAAGGGAACAATTTCTTATTAAACAGTAGTAGCAATGAAAAATAACCTAAACAAATACAACACGAATTCAGATACTCAGAATAGTAGTGATCTTAGTTATAATAATTAACAAAAACATTGAGAACAAAAGAAAACAAGTGTAGTTGAGTGGGTCTATGAGTGATCTTTGAGTATAAGGGAAAACATATCTTCCATGCCATACAAAACACAAGGGAAAATGTTTCCTTTCTCTACTCAACAATCCCTCAAGCATATCCTTCCTTTTCAGTTCCCTCATGTAGGTAGAAATAGTCCAATCCATTGATTTCTTTATGGGAAACCTAGTGGAGTATTGCCTTAGCTCTTTAATAATTAATAAGCAACTATTTCATGGGCATGGGGTTAAAGTTTTTCTTATTTTCCTTGCCTTTATGCTTATCTACAACCATCTATCTCTCTTCCAAGGTTTGTTATTCCATCATTGTTGCATTAGTTTTGGTCATTTCTAAATTTGGATTATTGAGTAACTAAGGGGAATATAGTGTGGGGGTTATGTGAATAATGGTGAGAATGATCACAAGAGAATTTCCATGAGGTAGGCGAATGCATGGATGACTCACACTTATTGAAAATGTTTAAACTCTCTGCTAATGTGGGGATTTCTTTAATGTTGGAGGATATCGAAGATGTGTCATTGCGACTAAGTGGGCATATGTTGGTGAGAACAATGTCATCAGCTCATCCTCTTCACTCACAGATTCTTCAGAGTACGATGTTATCAGCTCATCATTTTTATTACTATTGTCATTCACCCACCACAAACGTCATCTTGCACCGACCTTGCATAGTGAGAAGTGAATGGGGACACCATTGAAATTTCTTCAAACTGTGCATGTATGCGTCAAAATTTGACATGGTTAGACTAGACACATGGCTTGATGGTATGGGAGGGTTTCAATACTCGAGGATGTATGATGTCCCCACATAATATTTGATATCGTCCACATTTGCATCAATGTTCATCATGTTGCACCTCTCATTGTCATCATTCGTCATTCCCTTCTATAGAATCGTTGTCGAAACTATCTTGAAATTTATCATGGAACTTCAAATACACCCATCACAAATTTCTTCCATCGACCCTGCACAATGAGTAGTGAATGGGGCCAACGTTGAAATGTTTTCAATTTGTTCCCGTATGCATTGAAATTTGACATGGTTAAACTAGGTATCTACCTTGAAGGTATGGGAGGGTTTTGATACTTAAGGATGTTTGATGTCCCCACATAATATTTGAGATCATCCATGTTTGCATCAACGTTTAATATAATGGATGTCTCATAATGAGCATAGTGAATGGGGCCTGCCTTGAAGGTGAATGAGAATAATGAAGTTTCTCCCACAGACCCCACATAGTGAGCAGTGAATGGGGCCAATGTTGAAATTTCTTCAAATTGTGCATGTATGCATCGAAATTCGACATGGTTAGACTAGACACATGCCTTGACGGTATCGTAGGGTTTCAATAATCAAGGAATATGTTTGATATCCCGACCACATAATCTTTGAGATCGTCCATGTTTGCAACAACGTTCATAATGGGGCGTCTCATGTTTATCAAATGTCATTGTTTCCATCCGTAGAATCTTTGTTGTAAGTCTCTTGAAATGCCATGGAACTTCCAATTCAACTACCAAAAATGTCATGCATCGACCTTGCATAGTGAGCACTAGTGAATGGGGACAACGTTGAAATTTCTTCAATATGTGCATGTATGCATCAAAATTTGACATGGTTAGACTAGACACATGCCTTGACAGTATGGGAGGGTTTCAAGACTCAAGGATGTATGATCATGTCATACAGAAACATTTTGAAAAAAATTCAATGTTGGTCCCATTCACAGGTCACCGTTGTCCATCATGTACTCTAGCACTAGTACAATGTCTTTTAATAGTTGTTTCCTTTGAAATTCGACCAATCAGAAAATTAAAAAGAAATGAATACGAGATGAGACGATATATAGAGTGGGTCTGTGAGTGATATTTGAGTATAAGGGAAAATATCTCTTCCATTCCATACACAACACAAGGGAAAATGTTTCCTTTATCTACTCAACAATCCCTCAAGCATCTCCTTCCTTTTCAGTGCCCTCAGTGGTCATTTCTAAATTTGGATTATTGAGTAAGCAAGGGGAATATAGTGTGGGGGTTATGTGAATAATGGTGAGAATGATCACAAGAGAATTTACATGAGGTGGGAGAATGCATGAATGACTCACACTTATTGAAAATGTTTAAACTCCCTGCTAATGTGGGGATTTCTTTAATGTTGGAGGATATCAAAGATGTGTCAATGTGACTAAGTGGACATATGTTGGTGAGCACGATGTCATCAAATCATCATCTTCACTCACAGATTCTTCAGAGGATGATTTCATAAACTCATCATTTTTATTACTGTTGTCATTCAACCACCACAAATATAATCTTGCACCAACCTCGCATAGTGAGCAGTGAATGGGGACAACGTTGAAATTTCTTCAAACTGTGCATGTATGCGTCAAAATTCGACATGGTTAGACTATAAACATGTATTGACAGTATGGGAGGGTTTCAATACTCAAGGATGTAGGATGTCCCCACATAATCTTTGAGATCGTCCACATTTGCATCAACGTTCATCATGTTGCACCTCTCATTGTCATCATTCGTCATTCCCTTCTATAGAATCATTGTTGGAACTATCTTGAAATTCATCATGGAACTTCAAATACACCCATCTCAAATTTCTTCCACCGACCCCACACAGTGAGCAGTGAATGGGGACAATGTTGAAATGTTTTCAATCTGTGCCCATATGCATCGAAATTTGACATGGTTAAACTAGATAGTTGCCTTGAAGATATGGGAGGGTTTCAATACTTAAGGATGTTTGATGTCCCTGCATAATATTTGAGATCATCCATGTTTGCATCAATGTTCAATATAATGGATGTCTCATAGTGAGCATAGTGAATGGGGCCTGCCTTGAAGGTGAATGAGCATAGTGAAATTTCTTCCACCGACCCCGCATAGTGAGAGTGAATGGGGCCAACGTTGAAATTTCTTCAAACTCTGCATGTATGCGTCAAAATTCGACATGGTTAGACTAGACACATACCTTGATGGTATGGGAGGGTTTCAAGACTCAAGGAATATGTCTGATGTCCCAACCACATAATATTTGAGATCATCCATGTTTGCAACAACGTTCATAATGGGGCGTCTCATATTTGTCAAATGTTGTTGTTTCCATCCGTAGAATATTTGTTGGAACTCTCTTGAAATGTCATGGAACTTCTAATTCAACCACCAAAATTGTCATGCAACAACCCCACATAGTGAACAATGAATGAGGGCAACGTTAAAATTTCTTCAATATGTGCATGTATGCATCAAAATTTGACATGGTTAGACTAGACACATGCCTTGACGACATGGGAGGGTTTCAAGACTCAAGGATGTTTAATGTCTCGACCACATAATCTTTGAGATATCCCATGTTTGCAACAACGTTCATAATGGGGAATCTCATATTTGTCAAATGTCGTGGTTTCCATCCATAGAATCTTTGTTGGAACTCTCTTGAAATGTCATGGAACTTCCAATTCAACCACCACAAATGTCATGCACCAACCCCACATAATGAGCACTAGTGAATGGGGCCAACGTTGAAATTTCTTCAATATGTGCCTATATGCATCAAAATTTGACATGGTTAGACTAGACACATGCCTTGACGGTATGGGTGGGTTTCAAGACTCAAGGATGTATGATGTCCCAACCACATAATATTTGAGATCGTCCATGTTTGCAACAACGTTCATAATGGGCATCTCATTGTCAAATGTAGTTGTTTCCATCTGTAGAATATTTGTTGGAACTCTCTTGAAATGTCATGGAAATTCCAATTCAACCACCAAAAATGTCATGCACTGACCCTGCATAGTGAGCAGTGAATGGGGCCAACGTTGAAATTTATTCAATATTTGCCTGTATGCATCGAAATTTGACATGGTTAGACTAGACACATGACTTGATGGTATGGGAGTTTTTCAAGACTCAAGGATGTATGATGTCATACAGAAACATTTTGAAAACATTTCAACGTTGACCCCATTCACCGGTCACCATTGCCCATCATGTACTCTAGCCCTAGTACAATGTCTTTCAATAGTTGTTTCCTTTAAAATTAAACCGATCAAAAACTTAAAATGAAATGAGAACACCCATAGTACAATGTATTTTAATAGTTGTACTCTAGCCGAGAAGACCCGCAAACCCTTTTTGAAGTGTCGTTATTATAGAAAACTTGTCGCAACATCCGTAAAATGCAAAAAATTTATAGATTTTATAATGTTGCAATTTCGACGATCATTGACCAAATCAAATTTGATTTGGTCAAAACCTACTTTCCACAACATTGCAACTACGACAACTATCTTCAAAAATGTGGCAATAGAGACGACTATGTCACAAACGTGGAAAGAGAGACGACTATGTGGAAAACATGGCAAGAGAGATGATAACGTGGCAAGAGAGATGACAATGTGGCAAATGAGATGTCAACATGGCAATAGCGACGTTATTGGGAAATATGGAAAAAATAAAGTAAAATTTCCTCTATTTTTCGAAAATATGTCCAATTTTGTCCATAACGCCACAAATAGAATGTCGAAATTTTTACAATATGTACTAGTGGAAGTGAAGGGGGTACATTCCTTGGGTTGTGTAGGTTGTGGGTCAGAGAGAGTTGGTGGATTGGAACTGCTATAGGAGTAGAAATTGGGTTTGGGGCTACTCTGGGTGGAGAATGGACAACCAGATCTCGAAATCTCCTTGTGGACTCTTAGCCTCAGATCAGGGTTGGCTTGCTGTTGAGATATGGAACAACAAAGCATATGGTTGGGAGTTTGATTCTTCATATGAATCCAATTGAATTACATTTATAAAAAAATATGTGTTTCTATTGTGTTACTATGTTTATTCCGTTTTGTAAATGATATATGAATGTTGTGCTATGTTTTGATGGATTTTCCTACATTCATGAATTTATAAATGTTGTAGATGCATGGATAAATAGGCATGTTGTTTGTTATATTTTTAATGGGTCTGATACCCCTTGGTGTTTTGTTATATGTATGGGGCATTTTTAATTCGATTTTGAAGGCTAAATCAATTTCCGCAAATATGGGACTCATCATGGGTGCTTGACACATTATAATAAGGTATCACAACTTCTGGCTCAAACATCGGGCTTGTATGGGCCAATAACCAATGCAAATTTGAAAAATTAGTTGTTGCAAATTTTGGTATGTGTGAATTTGGGGAAAAATAGATAAATTAGAGAGAAATCCCCAAATTCATGAGTAAATTCAAGTGAAATTGTCTCAGAACCCTCTCAGATATGATACAGGGCATCGATATGTAGATTTGCAGAGTTAAATTCAAGCTGGAAGGTCGAATTTCATGCTTTAATGGTTGTTGTAGGAGGTGGGAAGAGTTCAATGAATCGAAGACTGAGATCACATTTGATCTCAAGATCAATGAATTAGATTTGTTATGGTAAATTAAAAAATTCATAAGGTTTCAGTTGTTTGGAAGGTTAAGCAGATCAATGGTCGAGATTCAATTTCGGTGGTTGGAAAAATGAGATAGATCAACAATCTTGATTTATTTTCGGTCGTTGAGAGGTTGGAATTGATTGATGATCAATATCATCTTGGCGGATATCGGTAGCCCATATTTATTAGGGATTTGATAAAAAAAATCTAAGTTTTGGAAATTCGCTAATCAAAATCGTCAACGACTGATTGTTAGGTCGACCAAATTGGCGAAGAGTTCGATTCAACCAAAATAAATATCCAATGGTTAATGGAAACTGATTGGGTGTCGAAGGAGTTGGGAGAAATTTGACAAATCAATGACTGAGATCAGTTTAAATGTTAGATCAATGACCTAGATTCATCTAAGTTTTGGTAAAAAAAATTCTAATTGTTGGAGTTGGCCAATGAAAATCGTTAACGACTAATGGTCGGGGGTTGGTCGAATTAGCGAAGTGATTTAGTCACCAATGAAAGTTGTCAATGACCGATGGTCGGTTCAGTCGATTTAACAAATTTTTCGATCGAGCAAGAGAAAGCACCAATGGTCAATGATTGATGGTTAGATGTCGGCCTGTTCGGTGAGGTGTTGGTTCGTCCAATAGAAAAGATTGATGGGAAATAAATAAAAGAGGAGGGTGACATGTCATACCATGTCAAAATCCATGTGCCATGCCATGTCATCCAAGTTGAAACCTTAATATGACATGTCATTCCATGTCAATATCCACGTGTCATGCCACATCAACAATTGCCACATCATAGAGCATATGGTTGGGAGGTTGATTCTTTATATTAATCTAGTTGAATTACATTTATAAACAGATATGTGTTTCTATTGTGTTATTGTGTTTATTCGATTGTGTAAATGATATCTGCATGTCGTGTTATGTTTTGATGGTTTTTCCTACATTCATGAATTTATAAATGTTGTATATGCATGGATAAAAAGGCATGTTGTTTGTTATAGTTTTAATGGACCTGCTACCCCTTGGTGTTTTGTTATATGTATGGGGCATTTTTAATTTTATTTTAGAAGGATAAATCGATTTCCTCAAAGATGGGACTCATCATGGGTGTTGGATACGTTATAATATGGTATCAAAGCTTCTGGTTCAAACATCTAGCTTGTATGAGCCAATAACCAATGCAAACTTGAAAAATTCGTTGTTGCAAATTTTGGTATGTGTGAATTTGGGGAAAAATATATAAACTAGAGAGAAATCCCCAAATTCATGAGTAAATTTGAGTGAAATTGCCTCAGAACCCTCTCAGATATGATACAGGGCATTGATCTGTAGATTTGCAAAGTTAAATTCGAGTTGGAAGGTCGAATTTCATGTTTTAATGGCTGTTGTAGGAGATGGGAAGAGTTCAGTGAATCGAATACTGAGATCACATTTGATCTCAAGATCAATGACTTAGATTCATTATGGTAAATTAAAAAATTCATAAGGTTTCAGTCGTTTGGAAGGTTGAGCAGATCAACAATCGAGATTCAATTTCGGTGGTTGGAAAAATGAGACAGATCAACAGTCTTGATTGATTTTCAATCGTTGAGAGGTTGGAATTGATCGGTATTCAATATCATATTGGCTTGGATATCAGTGGCCCATATTTGTTGGGGATTTGATAAAAAAATTCAAAGTTTTGGAAATTCACCAATGAAAATCGTCGACGACCGATGGTCAGGTCGACCAAATTGGTGAAGAGTTTGATTAAGCCAAAATAAATATCCATTGGTTTATGGCCAGTGATTGGGTGTCGACGGAGTTGGGAGAAGTTTGGCAGATCAATGACTGAGATCAGTTTGAATGTTAGATTGACGACCTAGATTCATCCAAGTTTTGGTAAAAAAAATTCTAACTGTTGGAGTTGGCCAATGAAAATCATTAACGACCAATGGTTAGGGGTTGGCTGAATTAGTGAAGTGATTTAGTCACCAATTAAAGTTGTCAATGACCGATGGTCAGGTCAGCCGATTTAACAATTTTTTCGATTGATTAAGAGAAAGCACCAATGGTCGATGATTGATGGTTAGATGTTGGCCTATTCGGTGAGGCGTTGTTTCATCCAACATAAAAGGTTGATGACCAATAAATAAAAGAGGAGGGTGACATATCATGCCACGTCAACATCCATGTGTTATGCCATGTCATCCAAGTTGACACCTTAATATGACATGTCATTCCATGTCAAAATCCAAGTGTCATTCCACATCAAAAGTTGTCACGTCAGCCAAAAGAAGTGGTCGATGGCCAATGGTCAGGTAGAAAAAATTAGAGGAGTGTTTATTTCTATCAACAAGAATGACTGATGGCCAATGGTTGATGGTTGGGTTGGCTGAATTAGGAGAGTGTTTCATCTATCAATGAAAATTGACGACGGTCGATGGTCGACGTTTGTGTCAGCCGGTTCAGAGATCTTTTGCAATTGGTTTCCAAAGGAAAAGGGTCAATGGTCGATGGTTGGGTCGACATTTTAGGTAGTGTAGGTAGATCAATGGAAAATATCTCACAGTAAAGCAGACAAATGTTTATGAATTTTCAGGTTTTTTAAGGTAAAGAATTTATGGGGTGATTTTAAGGCCCTAAACAACATTTTTAGACAAAATAACTTAGAGATATATTTCCAATGAACAAATCTATTTGAAAAATGGAGCATGTATGAGAAAGTTACAACTACAACAATTAAGGTAAAATTTCAACACCAACTTACGTCCGGAGGGAATAACTCCTTACTCAGAGGTCCATTTGGGGCACAAGAGTAATCTACATAAAGTGTATGAATTATAAAAGGAATTCATGGATCCCAATTTGGAATCTAGGTATGTAAAAATGTGCAGGAAGTGATGGAAGACCCCTATAGCATATAAGGCTAAACATGTAAAACAATCAAAACTTCTGCGGGCCATAATTAATAGTTTAGATCCCAGTTAAGGGTGAAATTATGACAGATCATTTAGAAGGTAGTAATGGGAATAACCAATTGATATTCTACCAAAATACCAAGGGAATTGGTGTAGGGATACATGAACAAGGATAAAATTGCTAAGCCAGAAGAAGGTCGAAAGGGGAAAAGTTGTCATTTACAGATTGTTGCAGATTTTGACTGGAGCACTATTTTGATAATACGAGAGTTGTTGTGAATTCATTGTTAGCTTTGTTATTTGTGTCATGTAGAAACTATTTCTTGGTTTCTGGCATATTTACCTCTGCAAGTGGAAAAAGTTGGTGTTTGAGATTATTTTGCACTTGGGAGAAGGTGCACAAAACAAGTAAACTAACAATATTCAATTGCCTATAAATTTTTGCTTAGTGCTCAGAATTGAGAAAGAAAATAGTCATTGGAAAGATGTTGGATAAGAGAATCCATATATCCACTTAGAATTTAGTTTTTATCTTGAGGATTATCATGGCATTAGTAGAAAGGTTTTTGGTGAGCTTGGAGGACACCATTGAGTCGAATGGAGTTTCAGGAGGCCATAACTCTTTGTGAATAAATTAGATTGAAGCATGAGTATGAATATGGTCTCCAGGGGAGAATCAGGTTGCTCCATAAAGTTGCAGGAAGAAAGTGGAATTGGATTCCATGAACTATGTAACTACTTAATGTGAAGAATTTTCCAAATAATGACAAAGTTTGGAGAAACTTTCGTAGATGATATAGATGAGTTCCAAATATAATTACTAAGTAAGGAAGAGTATTGAAACCCATGATAGTACCTATTCATAAGTATAGAGGCACACTTGAAGTGAAACAACCTAATAATGGGAAAAAGGTGGCTGAACTTGTAACAAGGCATTGATAATGATCAGATAAACACTCAAGTAGATAATGTTGTTTGAAGATATTTATAACAAGAGGATAAGATTCCACAATTGAGAATTGTGTGGGTATATTCTGGAATTAATTCCAGGGTCCATAGTACAAGAAAGCAGGTCAAGCTTGTACAATCAGTTGAAGTAGCAAAGAGTTGCAAAAATAAGTGTAAGGCTGTGGAGAAGGTGGTGGAAGGTTGACAAAGGTCTAAATAAGAGGAGAGGGATACTAGTATTTAGCTGCTACAAAGTTTGAAGGGCCCACAATAGGAGAATCAACATATATTCTCACATGAACATGAATCCAATAGGTGAGGAATATCATTGCATGCACAATGAGTTAATGAATCCATATCCTTGAAGGTAGGAATATAATGAAGGATACAAAACTTGCCGCAGGAGAAGGAAAAAGGATATCATGAGTCAAGGTGTGACTCATGGGTGGGTGAGTCTTCTTTATGTGCAAGCATGGGAATGTAGGAAAAATAAATTGTTAGATATGATAGAGCAACTTTTGTTTAAAAATATCTAGAGTAAGAAAGTTGCCTCTATTATCAGAGTGTGCAACAAAAGCAGGGTACGAGTGAAATGGAGGAGTGTAGCATTCCAATTGGAGTAGAGTGGTATTGAATGGATAAGTAGTGCTTCACAGTGAATCACTCAATGAAGTGAAGATAGATATTTAAAATTGAACAATCCATGGATGGAAAAGAGTATTAGAACGATGACATAAAACAAACATTTCAAAATGTTGAAATGTCCATTAATAAGAATGGTATTTCAAGACCGATTTGGTCAAGGAGACGGGGAGTGGATAATTAGATTTCAACGTCAATATTTAGCTGGAGTAGTGCATGCCACAACTCTATGAATATTGATATTTTAGCCAAAACATGTTGGGACAAGTTTTCTTTGCATAAAGGAAGTAGTTGTGAGATGGAAACACTAGTGGATATAGTAGCTGGAAATGTAGAATGGCCAAGTGGGGCTTGGTTGGAAGGTTCAGAATATGGGGCCAGTGGCATAGAATTGAGTAGAATGGAATTGCACAGGGCATCAAGGTTTTATAGAGATTCAAGGAAAACCATATACAACAACAATCGAATAAATAAATAAAGTTGAAATAAAGGTGCAATGGAATGCATGAAAGAGTTGATGTATGATGCATATAAGAAAGATAGAGTGCATGCACATGAATGGGAATGATGATATTAATTGATTAATGCATATTGATGTGGATGGACATATGTGGACATGCCTAGACATGTATATGGAATGCTTGTAGACTAAGAATGGTCTATTGCTATGTGTGAATAATGATGTCATGATATTTGAGTACAACTAATAATGGATTGTGTATCCAAGAAAAATGTTTATAACATGGATGAAAACATGGTCAATGCTGTTGTTTCTATATGTAAAATTCATCCATATGAAGAAAAATGATGATGGTAATATGTCAATCAAAGGTTGGTGAAAGGATCCTACGAGATTCTACAAAATATCAGTTGATTAGGTAACATCAAGTAATGTAATAAAAACCATGCAAGTATGCATTTGGGTTTTTTATGATGCATAAATGATGAAGGAAATTGAGGTAATAATTTACTTAGTTAAGTTCTCAGTATTTGAATTGATGAAAAGGAAGGAGGCCTTAAGTATGAAAATATTATTTGTTGTTTGAATGCATTTATGAGAAATTTAATTGCATATTGTATTATGTTAGTTATGGCATCGTAACCAAGTCTAGAAAGGAGACACACTCTTGCAGTAGAAATGAATGCCATTAGAGATGGCCATGTGTGAGACCATGTTGAGGTTGGATATGGAAAGGCTATAGTGCCCTCCAAGTGCATAATGGTTTTCCCTTCTATAATCGATGTTTGGACTACAACCTCTTGTCCAACACTGAATAACACTAAGGGATGATGTTCCTAGTGTTGTGTATGGGTTGAAGGGGAAGGTATCCAAATGATCAGATGGGAAGTGGGGAAGAATTGGATGATGTATTGAGGCATGGGCCATACTTTCCAACTCACATGGTGGAATACATGACATGAACATATGGTATTCCAGAGTCAATGCAAGGATGCATTGTGTAGATGTGGCCATGATTATTGACACATTGGTTTCATTTATTAGTAAAGTTTCATTGCATTATCAAAAGTTGGGTGTGTTGTAATGCATGTACAATTAATGATAGTTTCATTCTCGATAATATGATTAATGGTTGACTTTCATTTTTAATGTGAATAATGACTGGAAATGTGATCCAGATTATTTTTTAGAATGAAGTGAAGGCATAGATATAAAAATGAAATATACAGAGGTATTGCGAGATATACATAAATGTTGCAATAAAAAAAAAGATACAACCATACACAATTTCTATTAATGAGCAAAATGTACAAAACTGTAGAAATACAGAGTGAAAGACTTGCTAGAATGGTGGCAACTTATCTATGAGAAGAGATGTGATAGATACGCTCATTCATAAGAAGATGATTGTTACAATGAGGCTCCAAAGGCCTTTTTAACATAAATAAAATCCAAAACCCCAACCCTGGAAGATGAAAAGCCAACAATTTTGTGGACTCCGTTTTGGGTAGTTTCGTGTATCAACTTACAGGGGGCGTAACTTTGGCATACAATCTCCATTTGGGGCGCATGATAGCTCATTGGAAAGGTATAGACAAGGAGATTCATTTTGGGGGCTCACTTAGAGCCTTAAGCCATCATTGAGGTGCATGGTTCTGAAAAAACACCGTTTGGGCCCTCAAAATGGCCTTGAAAGTTAAGGAACCAAAAAAATGCTAAAACTAGTAATTTGAAAATGAAATATTTTGATCTGGTTGGAATAGCTGGGTTTCCATCGAGATCCTCTTGGATCAAAAATATTGAATTCCTAGTAAATTACAATTCTAAGATCATTTCATGAATTGCTGAAAATGTGCATGAGTGTTAACAGTATTGTTTGGTTACAAGAAAGTTGAGGAAATTGCAGGGAGAGTAGTCTTGGATATGGAAATTATGTAATCCCATAAGGAAGTATTGTATCTACAGTGGCAAGAGCCAACCAGAAAGAGAAAAAATCGCATGCCTGGGAGATTTTATTTTCCTCTAGAAAACAAATTTTAGAAGCTAATAATTGAAAATTGTTATAATATGCTAACAATTTGTTTAGCTAAATTAAAGTGGAAAATATTGCAAGAAAAAGGGTCTTGGATATGGTAGTGGTGTAATTCCATAAGGAAGATTGATGCCTATTGTTGCAAGAACCAAATAATTATGAGCAAAAAACTCATGTTTGAGAAATTTTATTTTCTTGTGTAAAACATATTTGAAATTTTATAATTGAAAATTGTATGCTGGTGTCTCATATTGAATGTATGCATATGAGGCAGATGGGATGATTTCCATAGGTCATATATTTCCAGTGGAAATATAACAACAAATTGACATTTGTCTGCATAAGAAAACCTTGGAAAATGATGGATCACTAGAGGAACTATATAACGGTGAAAGGGATGCCCGAGCCTAGAGCATGAGTACAACAAAAAGAAGAAAGTTGCCAGGATTTTAGAAGAGCTAGGTTGTCAGGCCTAAAAAATGAACTCCTATGTGAGTTGCACTATCAAAGAACTAGGTTTTTTGGCCTGAAGAATGACCTCTTGTGTGAGTTACACTGCAAAAACAAGGTTGTTTTTGGTTATTTTCTTGGTATTTCTTCCTATCAGTGAGTCCCTTGAGTCCCCAGTAATGATATTCCTAGCTACCTGTGCCAAAGTGACCCTGATAAAAAAATGGTGCAACTCAATGGACTGAGAATAGTGAAGGGAGCACATTCCTTGGGTCAACCTTGATAAATGAATCAGACACCCGATGGAATGTGAGTAGTGAAGGGTACATTCCTTGGGTTGGGTAGGTCAAGAGGAAGAGAGCTGGTGGAAATTGGGAAAGATGTAGAAGATTTTTAGTGGCTTATGTGTATATTTTGGGTTAGAGTGCCTTTGTATCTATGTTTTGGGGCCAAAGCACCTACGTATTCATTATTTTTGGAGGTTGGAGTGCTAGCGGGAAAAACCCCCCTATGACTACACTAGGGTTCATAATGTACGCGGATCGATTAATCGTCTAAAAGTCAATTAATTCTCTTTACTATCCCAAACATACCAAAACTCATATGAATAAAGCAAGGAAAATGAAATCAGGTAACTATACCTCTAATCCCACATCTGGTGATGACCTCCTCATGCTTGGAAGTTCTGCTGACTTCACACCTCCTCCCAGGGTTGACCTGCATCCAAAGATTTACAAACAGAAAACTACAAGCATGCTATTCCATATATAAGTTAAGGTTAGATGTTAGAATGTCAATCATAAACCAATAAAAGTATTCAATACACCATCAATTTGGGATACGAAAATGTAATTCTTTTATTAATAACACAAAGATTATACCTTTACAATCTGAGTCGGCCATCGTTCCGTGAACATGGTTCGGGATCCTCTTCACCAAGATCCAAGTGCACCTTGTATGAAATTATCCTCTCAACCTTTTGATCTCTTCTTGGGAAGTGAATGGGTTAAATGGAGGGAGAAGGGGCTAATGAGGGAATGCTGAGGTAATTTGTCACAAAAGGAAGCAATATCTTAGGCAAGGAGGGGAAGTGAAATCGGATAGAGTTTCAATGTTCTTATGCTTAGATCTGAAATGAGACCCCAACACCTCCTTTAATATGAAAAAAGGATGGTTATTCGATTGGGTGATGGGCTATAGTAGGTGGATTAGTTGGAAAACTACCAATAGCCCATAATCTCAACGAGTTCCTTGCAACTTTTGCAAGTATACACGGGTTGTAATGGTGTAGCATGCATATGTACGTGAGATGTAGTGTAGAAAAAAGCATATGTATGCAAGTAGTAATGGTGCAGGGTGCGTACATCTTCTAAAAAAATGTTTTTTAAGACAAGCAACTCAACAGTGCTTTGGAAAAAAATGAAATAAGAAGGCCAAGGCCATGTACTCATGTGCAGAGAAATTTAGGGTTATAATAGATGCCCCCTAATGTGTGAGGTCAGAAGAGATTCTAATGGCTGAAATACATTACAAAATATTCACTAATGTACGCAATCGAGTGAACCTGGGACCAGAGTTTGGGAGGTGCCATCTACAAAATAACAATTGTCTCTCTGAGGCAGGCATACCCATGCTCGAGATGAAATAAATCATGGCTACCAATCAAATACCTTGCAGATCCATGACATCTAACTATATAAAGTGTAGTCATGAGCAATACACAACAGATCTACATCTCGAAATCAAAGATATACAAATATAGTATCCATCTTCAAGAAGCCAGTGACGCCTGATGGTTGGAGATGAGGAATTCATAGCTTGAACAACAACTTCAAGATATTCAAAACTCAGGTAGGAGTATAATGGGAGTGCATAACTCACTATCCTGAGGTCTTCGACGACTCTTCGGGAAAATACAAGAGGATCTTGATGATCAGGCAGAGAACTTCGTTGATTTTGAAACATGACTTGACTGGACTCTTAAGATGGACGACTCATGAGGTCAAGATAAAAATTGTAGAAAGGCTGACTCAGGTTGGGTGAAACCTCCCTTGGAAAAACATGAAATATGATCAAACTTAGGCAGCATGACATTGACACAAGTTCACGATGCAAGAGGCAGCACAAACTCTCCATGTGTTTTGAAGAGTAACCAAACAGAAGAGGACACAACTCTATGTAGCGATAAAAAATTCCTAAGGTCATACTAGATCCCAATGTTTGACGAACAAACTAAAGGATGTGATTTTTCCAAGGGTGACTCTTTGTGCTACCAAAAAGAATACATATTTCCCGTCCCCTCTTTTTGGGATATTTGATTTTTTTTGTCTTTTTCAAATTTTTAAAGAGATTGAAAAAGAATAAAAGAATGCTACGTTACAAAGGAGGAACGTGTGTCGCAAGAAATCATACTAGTTCCACGCGCAAGGAAAACACTAATGATCAGAGCAAGGAGTGTTGAAATGGGTACTTGACACTGAGAGGGGGGGGGGGATGAATAAGTGTCACATAACTTAGGACAATTTTTCATTTTTAACAATTTAACTGAACAACAAATATATATTTCATTTTCTCAAACAATATATATAAAAGAATAAATACTTTGTTTATTTAAATAAATTGAATCAATACATAAGATCAATATTGAATATCATCTTCATACATTTATGAGAGACCCAACTCTCTATTACAAGACCCATCTTGTAGTTCTCAGATCCAACTGAGAAATGAGGAATCCAATCCTCATAACAAGTCCCAGCTTGTTGATCTCAGATCCAAATGAGATGTGAGGAATCCAATCCTCATACAAGACCCAACTTGTAAACAAGCACCAACCTTGTAGAATGAACCTTCATTCAATCCATTATATATAAATATATATACTTCAACAAATTCAACTACACCTGTTCTCACCATTCTTTCTTGTTTATATAGTCTTCCAACTAGTGTGAATTTGAATCATTGTGTCTTTTGATATTTGAACCATTGTACCTTTTCATTTAAAATGATAATTCTTAAACTTAATTAATATCATTTTTATTTTTTATTTTTTATTCATTATTTCATGATTTAACTCTCTTTTAATCATGACTGTGTATCGGTTTATTTGTCCTCATGATTTGATCACAGACATGGATCAACTCATTAGATCGTATTCATGTTTCTGCTGCATTCTCGGTTCACCAATGTATCATATTCGATCTTATCGATTCTCTGTAATGTTTTGGCATTAACTCTCAGTCAAATTAAGTTTGTATGAGGCACTCCCTTCAAACCATTTTCATATGACCATAGGCGTATAACCACATGCTTATTAATTTAAGCGATGCATTATGTTTTCATTTAAATCTCTTATATCATATGACCATATGTGGTGACCAGGTGCTAGGCCAAATGATCGCTTGAGTGCTTATCAGAATCAATGGTCACGATTCAATATCCCGATGAGATTGATGGTTGACAAAACTTTGCCCTTCAGAACTTTAGGTTTTCAACTTTTCAAACCTTTCAAAAATTCCGAATATGATTTCGCCAAACAGATCGGATGGTTCACATTTATATCATGGAAGCAGATCAATGGTCATATACGATCCTTACATCTATCCTTTCATTGCTTAATCAGATGGTCAGGACTTATAAAGCAATGAGATGGATGGCCACCATTTACTTTGGGACTTCGGATATTGTTCTTACGCTATCCTTCCACTGTATTTTGATCAATGGTTGAGAGTGCACCTAAAGTGATCTTCTGATCGGACATCTCATGTCCACTTTGGGACTTTGGAATTCAGGACTTTGGGAATTTGGGCAAGTGCTAGTGGTAAAACTACTGGAGTGACGTAACCTGCTTATGTCACTTTGTTGACATGGAACGAGCCAATTTCTT
Organism: Picea engelmannii; assembly: GCA_009831015.1. Lineage (NCBI taxonomy): Eukaryota > Viridiplantae > Streptophyta > Pinopsida > Pinales > Pinaceae > Picea > Picea engelmannii. Next base: position 48,229 of record ML810614.1, on the reverse strand, counting down.
TTTGATACTTGTCATCATCTGATTATGCCATGTGTATTTTCTAACGTGGTCTGCTGACATGGTCTGCCACATGTCCTTGCTGAGGTGGTCTGCCACATGTCCTTACTGATGTGGTCTGCCACACATCCTTGCTGACGTGGTCTGTTGACGTGATCTGTCATATGTCTTTGTTGACATGGTCTGCTGACGTGATCTGTCATATGTCTTTGCTGACGTGGTCTACTGACGTAGAAATCCCACATGTCCTTGTTGATGTGGTCTTCTGACATGGTTTTCTATGTGTTCTTGCTGACGTGGTTTGCTGGACAACAACCCTGATCCAATGGTAATCGTATGTCCTCCAAATCTGATGGTCCTTATTCATTTTGCATTTCTGTGCTTCGGGTATTTCAAATCTCAAACTGAATTCTTGAAGTGAGATTTCTTTGGAGCATAACCTCCTCACATCTTTAGAATCGAACTAAGTGTTGTTCATCAATCATGATCCTTGATTGATGGCTCGATCTTTCTATGATGCAAATCTTATATCTTATCCTATCCTTCCACTTAGAGTGATCCAACGACTGACCAAAATTTGCATAAATGATATCTTAGATCTTTTACCTCGCTTATCTTATCCCTCCACTCGAAATGATCCGACGGCTGAAGGGAATTCGGGTTTGATCCAACGACTGATGGGTATTTGGATAATCAAATTCTCAACCCTTTGGCCCTGCTTATCCCATGCTTCCATTTTAAAATGATCTAATGGTTGTGAAGACACTCGAAGAAGATCAATGATCAAGGATGATTGCGGAACCACAACTTGCGAGTGATTTAAATTGTCACCAAAACTTCGCAATTAATGAAATGATTTGGGGTTTGTTATCTCTACAAATAAGCTGAAAACTGGATCCAGATAAAGTGGAGGTGATTAAGAATTGGACATCGCTGAAGAATATATTTGAAGTTAGAAGCTTTCATGGATTGGCTAGTTTCTACAGGAAATTTATCAGAAATTTCAGTGGAATTAGCGCACCGATGATGGACACGGTGAATAAAAGACATAAATCTTTTCACTGGACACTAGAAGTAGAGAAAAGTTTCAATTTGTTGAAAAGGAATATTATTGAATAGCCAATTTTTGTGTTACCATATTTTAGCAAAACGTTTCAGGTCAAATGTGACACTAGTGGATTTGCAATTGGAGCGGTCTTGAGCCAAGATGATAGGCTAGTCACATACTTCAGTGAGAAACTGAATGAAGCAAAAGTTAAGTACTCCACATATGACAAAGAATTTTATGCTGTCATACAAGCGCTGAAGAAGTTGAGACATTATTTGGTTCCTAAAGAGTTCATTTTGTACAGTGATAATCATGCTTTATAATTCGTGACTCAACAGGAAAAGTTGAACCAAAAACATGCAAAATGGGTTGAATACATGCAGAATTTTACTTTTGTACTTAAACATATTTCTGGAACTGCTAACAAAGTTGTTGATGCTTTGAGCAGGAAATGTTTGCTGGTGCAGGAATTTAGAGTCAAAACTTTAGGTTTTGATAATCTCAAAGACATGTACAGAGATGATCCAGATTTCAAAGAGGCGTATGAGGCATTTGAGAATCCAATTCTCAGGGACAGAAGCCAATGGACTGAATATATGATCCAAGATGGATTATTATTCAGGGGCAATCAACTGTGTATTCCAAAATGCTCCATGAGGGAGAATCTGTTGAAAGAAAAACATAGTGGAGGATTGGCCGGACATTTCGATCATGACAAAACGTTCTCGAAATTAAATGGCTCATATTTTTGGCCAGGGATGAGGACCGATGTCAAAAGATTTGTGGAAAGATGTAGAATTTGTCAGCACACGAAGGGAAAAAGGCAAAACATAGGGTTATACCAGCCATTACCCATACCAGAGATGATCCATAAAGATCTTTTAATGACTATGGTTGAGTTTTTAATCACATGTGTTAATTAACCCTTTTATAAAGATTAATGAAAGAATGAGGAAAAGAGAGGAATTATGAAAGCCATATACACATATGTAGATATGAAATGAAGTAATAAACAGAAAACCATAACAAGAGAATTGATAACGGAGTTTGGCATAACGTTGCCTACGTCTCTGGGCCTTTGTCTCTGTCGGGGAGGCTTCTTTATTTCTGTTCAAAAGCTCAAAAGTACATCACAACAATGCCAAATGGATACAAGACTAATCTGGTCATGTTCTTCCAGATCTCTAGAACCCAGCAAAAGAAACGACACACAAAATGGATGACTGGAGCTCCCATAAATGGCCCGCAAGCATCTGCTCCTCAATAGCTTCCCTGCATAAAAATGGCTTTGTCTTGGCTTCCCTTCAGCATAACTCTGCTCTGACTATCATCCATGGCCTCAAGCAGGCCTAGTTTATATATATCTGAAGTTGGTTATCCATCCCCAACTTCCTCCCAAAATCTGGGCTCAAATAGGGCTCAAAATCTCCCAAAAATGGATAAAATCCATTATTACAAGCATAAAATCAATAGAAAATCAAAACTATAGCATAAAAAACCACTTTTGTTTTAATAATAGGGTGAAACCCCCTTTTGGTGCGCTCCTGGTCATATGGGAGGCGGCCATGTGGCCAGGTGCTCCACCTGTTGTGCGCTAGCCCCCTGTCTGGGCTGGCTCCTGGTTCTGTGGCGCATGGATAAGGCCACAGGCTAACAACCTCAGCCCTGAGGGATAGGCCCCCCGCTTCACGCTGGTGGTTACATGGTGGCGCTAAAGTCCAAGGGCTAGGCCCTATCCCATACTCCGCGCATTTTGGCTCCTGATTCTCATGGTGGTCACATCGTATGTTAAGTGCCGAGGGTTGGGGCTAAGCCCCAACCCTTTCCCCCCTCCGAATACCGATTCAATCAAATTCAAATGTAATTTTTTCCATATGACTATTAAGCACCACCAATGGAGCGAGTGGTTAGCCCGGTCCTGCTAGTACGTAGCATGGAGGTGGTTTGGGGTTCGACTCCTGTGGACTCCAACCAATTTTGCATAAACCGGAGAGCCAACCACAGGGTGCCACGTGGTAGCCCATGACTGGGCCACGTGGCACCTCTCCAACCAATCATACACTGCCACTTGTCAAGCACTGGTTGGTCCATGTATCTACCACATACCCTGCCACCTGTCACCATACCTGCCCAGTCAGCCTGCTGACATCATCCATGCCATGTCATCCTGTGCCACGTGTCACCCTTACAGTGGTGACATGTGTCACCTTATGACTGGTCCAACTGTACCTATCATGTGCTCCATCACCTGCCATGTGTCATCACCAGAAGCTTCGATGTCATCTGTATGGTCGTACGACCTGTACAGTCAGCCTGCCACGTGGCACTGTACAAATTGTACAGTCACCCATTTTTTTGCCTGTTTGGGTTTTCAGACAAAATGCGATATCTTTCGCATACGAAGCCCATTTGACAAAGTAAATATATGGCCAAAATCAGGAAGATGAGACGGACGCAATGGCATTGGTTTCGTCAAATTCTGAGCACTTTCATTTTTGAGCCTTTTTGAGCCCTGTCAGGCTCCTAGATCCGATTCTGGATCAAGAGAGGTCGTGGGATGCAGTGAGCATGAATTTTATATTGGGGCTGCCAAGGAAATAAAGAGGATTTGATTCAATCTTTGTGGTGGTAGACATATTTTTGAAAATGGCACATTTCATACCATGTCAGAAAACCAGCGATGCGACTCACATTGCGAACCTGTTTTTCAAAGAATTCGTCAGACTTCACGGCTTACCAAGGAGTATAGTTTCAGATCGAGACACCAAGTTCATGGGACATTTCTGGAGGAATTTATGGAAGAATATGGGGACAAGTTTGTCTTTTAGCTCAGCTTATCATCCTCAGACGGATGGACAGACAGAAGTTGTAAATAGGAGCTTGGGTGATTTGCTAAGGACCCTAGTGACTGAACACCACAGTCAATGGGATCACATTATGCCACAGGAGGAATTTGCTTACAATGATTCACACAACAGAAGAACAGGGCATAGTCCATTTCAGATTGTTTATGGAATACAACCAAGGGGATTTTCTGAATTGAAAGATTCAGAACATAATGAAACTAGAAGTGCAAGTGCAGAATATTTTGTGGAGGCAATGAAAAAACTTCATAGCCAAGTGAAGGATCGATTGTAGAATTAGAATCAAGAGTACAAGCGCAGAGCAGATCAACACAGGTGATAAATTTAGTTTAAAGTTGGCGATCTAATTCTTTCACATCTGAGAAAGGAAAGGTTCCCAAGGGAAACATATAACAAATTGAAAATGAAGAAGATTGGACCATGCAAGATCATGAAGAAAGTTGGGGCAAATGCATATGAGATTCAATTACCCGATGGGATTGAAATTTCACCAATATTCAACATCTCAGATTTGTACCCTTATAGAGCTAAAGAAGATAGTGAACAGACATAGGTTCAGTGGACTAAACGAATGCTTGTAGCTGAAAGGCCACAGATGGAAAGTATACTTGACAAGAGAGTCAGCAAGAGGACCAGGAGAAAAGAGTATTTTGAATACTTGATCAAATGGAAGGGACATCCAGTTGAATATGCCAGCTGGGAGAATGAAGAAGAAATTCAGAAGCATGGACAGTCCATGCAAGATCTCATGAACAAAAGTCCATGAAAATTTCCAAGTGAGGGAGTATGATGCAGGAGCATCGTCAGCAGCAAGCAAGCGTGGAGGCGGAAGACAGCTGGGATGAACGCCATCACATTTTGGCACATGTCAAAAAAAACGTTTTGAAATGTTTTTGAAAGTTTGGATGCGGAGACATTAATGAAATAGTTAAGAATGCATACTTCCATATTGTAAACAGATCTTGAGTGATCCGCTCTCATCTGTAGGATGTAGAGGCATTTATGCATAGTTAATGAAAGTAGGTAGATTTAAAAAATTCTAGATTAGACAGTTTTAGGAGATGGAGGGAAAGAAAATATAGACACCCTCATATTTGTATCTTTGTATCAGTCAGATATGGTAGAAGAAGCACATTGGCATAGAGAAGAAATAAAGAGTTGTGGAGAGGAACCCATGTACAAAAATTTTGAATTAATAAATGAAGCTTTGATTTAGATTCATGGTGTTATAATGCTTTCTGTGTATACATGCTAAATGTTATGCTTATGGTTGTTTTACTCTTTTTGTTGTGCATTGGATTTTATGCTATGTATGTATGATTTCATGTTAATTATTTGAAGTATGAGAGAGTAAGGGAATGAGTTTCAATTGTTTCTCTTCTTGAGTAAGAGTTCCTGCAAGGAGTGCAGTGAAGTGTCTGCAAGGAGTGCGTTGACATAATTTAGAGTTTACCTCTGAAAGCTTAGGAGGGATACCATTGTTCTCATTTCTACTGAAGTGCAGGACAAGCACATAAGCCGTGCAAGGTGTGCGTAGGCCATTTGAGACCTTAGAACCCACAGAATAAGGTTGAGAGATTGAAGGACTGCTATTGCAGAGTTGCGTAGAGTCAAGAGATTCAAATATTTAGGAATGTTTGAAGAAGTTCCGCAAGGAGTGCATGTAGAAGTATTTTAGGAGACTTGATTTGTGGAAAGAAGCTCAGGAGAGTTAATGCCTTTGAATCATTCGAAAGAAAGGCAGGAAGATCCAACAACTATGCAGAGGTAAAATCCCAGAGAACGATTGCAGGTTTGATTTGAGTAGAAGGTTCATTGAGGAAGAGATTGAATGGTCTGAATTCTCAGAAGAGAACTCCCGAAATAGCGAGGACCGTAGGATCCACAGAAGTTGCAGGGGAGTTAAGCGTCAAACAAATCCACCTTCGAAAAGAAGAGTCAATGTGGACCGTCGATCGTGATCTGTTCAGGTCGTTAGATCATTTTGGGACTCCAAAGTGCAAGCCAAAACCTTAGCTGATCAAGTTCCTGAAATGCGAAAGGAGGTTTCGTGTGCAAAGTCAAAGAGGGACGAGTTCAGAATTTCAGAGTTCGGAGTTTCGAAAGTCCTGAGGATGGGTGATCGAGACTCAGTAGGGAGGAAAGTTTGAAATCAGAGGTCGCGACAGTGTATTTGTTGGTATTTCGGGATTCAGGTTTTCGACATTCCTGTTGAAAAGAGGCAGGACACTCTACATCAGAACCTTCGAAATCGAGAAACGCAGAGACATTTCAAAAGTGAGTTCCGACATTTCGGCAAGTCGGGGATCAAGAATTTGGGGATCGTGATGATATAAGGTTAGGGTCGAGAGTTTTCAACTCCCAGTACCTGAAAGCCTGAAAATAAAGGAAGCTGTCGAAGGGTGGTTCAACTTCCGAAAATCGGAAAAGGTGACAGGTGGAAGGAGTCCACGTTAGGAGAATAGTATAGCTAGAGGGGGGGGACAGTTGGAAAGTCAGGAAACCTTGCAATAGGATTTGCAAAGTCCTGAGAAAGGAGACCATTTCGACATTTCAGAATTTTGGGTTTTGGAAGGTATAGGAGACAGAGAGTTTGAGAACAAGCATTTCAAACACTCGGTATGCGAGATCGTGCTAACCATTGGACCAGGGGGAAGAACCATAGCCATTGATTTTCCTTGGAAGTAGAATACTAGTGTTTCGGTGTTTCAGGATTTGGCATATCGGGAATCCTGTTGACAGGGTGACGAGACATAGCGCAAGGAAATCCCGAAGTCGTGAAGTGTGGCAGACTTAGGGTGTGTTGGACACACCTACCACACTTAGAGGGGGGGTGAATGAGTGTGGGGCTCTTTTTCCCAAAACTTCCCTCTTGCACAAAAACTCATCAATTAGCATTCAACATTTATTCATTATCCATTGTTTTCATTTATAACCAGTTAGATGTGAGCACATATCAACAACATATATCAACAATATATCATCAACAAGTCATCACCACAAAGAACACAAGATATATGTACAATTTTCTTTTTATTACGGACTACAATCCTTGGGGTTTATCAACAACAACTGAATAGAGTACAACTCTACAAGAGCACCAGCTCTATATGCAAGACTCATCTTGCATTCTCAGCACCAACTGAGATGAGGCAACAA